>JABXWE010011527.1:0-26891 GCA_014611495.1 Limonius californicus | reverse complement strand
TATCATTATGTAATACAGTCACAGAATTATTTTCATTAACCAGACTTGACCGTAAGAGGCACTTAACCTACTACTGAAATTTTATATTGGCTCTAACTTTGTTGTTAGTGGAACATTTTAAAATGTTATGTTATTTTCTGAAAGAGAATTAAAAAGTACAAAAATAAGGTACTCTTAGTTCATACGCGTAGAAGCAACCTTTTGCCTTAAAATGCTTGTCCCAAGTTTTGGGTTGTCGTAACGACATGCAATTATCAGCTAGCCACGATCGTAAAAACAATGGGTAGTGCTTGTGACCTACAGTAAAGAACAATGCTAAGTCAATTAAATACTTTGGTGTTATAGAAATTGTATTTTTAATTTCTGTCTTGTGTTTACGAATATGCAGCGACGTTCGTTATGTCGAGGCATTTTCGTAAATGAAACAGAAATTAAAAATACTATTTTTACAACACCAAAGTATTTAATTGACTTCGCATTGTTCTTCACTGTAGGTCACAAGCACTACCCATTGTTTTTACGATCATGGCTAGCTGATAATTGCACGTCATAACGACAACCCAAAACTTGGGACAAGCATTTTAAGGCAAACGGTTGCCTCTACGCGTATGAACTAAGAGTACCTTATTTTTGTATTTTTTAATGCTCTTTCAGAAAATAACATAAAATTTTAAAACGTTCTACTAACAACAAAGTTAGAGCTAAAATAAAATTTCAGTGGTGGGTTAAGTACCTCTTGCGGTCAAGTCTGGTTAATGAAAATAATTCTGTCACTGTATTGCATAATAGTAAGTATGTGTACGAAATTTGAAAAAAATATCTTTAGATTTGTGGAAATTACAATAAAAAGAAGAAATAAAAAATTGAACTTTAAGGCCCTATAACTTCTTAAGGAAGGACTTTTGTACTAAGGTATATTAGGTTTAATCGGTTTATTTTTAACTAGAGAATCTATGGTTAAACGCTGGCCCATTCTTTCTGAGACACCCTGTATATTGCCGGTTGAACAATCCGACTCTTCTATTGGCACATTAATTGTTTCCGAAGAAAAACGCAATTATTTCAATTCGTTCTGAAATGAGTAAATACCAATTTAAATGTTCAAATAACACTACATAACTATGAAATACGTCGTGACCGTGACATGATAAAGTAAAAAAGAACATTTAAATGTTTACGCCAATGTATGGTGAACGAATGCTGTCTATTCATTCCGCAAATACTTTAAAATGTGAGACGACGTTTCGAGTAGTACTTATTTTTTGGACTGCATTTTCTCGTAAACTAATGTTTGGAATCTAAAAAGTCGAACACTATGTAAACATATTTTAAGAGCTTCCAAATGGCGTGACTTTGATTTCCCTTGCTATCTAAAATTGCCCATGTAAACTCTTTAATATACCTTAGTCTCAAACTTTGTAAGAGTTCAGTATAATAATGCACATGAAATTTCAAATAAGTTTCCCAAAAATTGTTTTTAGTTGTTTCGCTGCAAACAGTAGAACAGAGCACAAACTTTAATTTTTATTTTGGTGTTCCCTCACGGTATACCGCAACTGTTACAATATTATTAACACAGTTAGACCGGAATCCAACATGGGAGTCATGGGACGAAATTGCTTTACCAGTTTGAAGTCTGAGCCTTATTCCACCAGGCTACAAGAATGGTGTAAACAAACAAACAAACTGTTTTAGTGATAAGCGCATTCAATATTTGTTAAAATATCTAACTTTTATTGTGTTGCAAATAAACAAAATCGAGGTGGGTTACTGGAGCGCTTTGGCCGTGTGTATGTTAATAAATATGGCCATGTTACTGTATTTCAGTGTACAGTGTTCCAACTTTGGACGAATGCCTCTCTTAGCAGTTGTCATGTTACTCGATGCACTGTCTCTGCCTTCTACTGTATTTCGGCAATTTTGTCGTTGTTTGACAACGCGCTGTTACCTTCCTGCTCCATCTGGCGTCTTGTCTCGGCATCAGATGTCCGGCCTATTGTCACTTTAGCCTAGAGCTACGCGTTACTACATTTTCCATTTTTGTTTTATTCCTTATCCATGCGTTAGATTTCCTCTCTTGCAATTTTATCCCAGGCATATGTCCATATCTCGTTGTGCGACTCTTAGCTTTTTTAAATTTGTTTTTGTAAATAAGCAAATTTCTCATGTTTAGTACGTAATAGAAAGGCTGTAAATATTTGTTTTGAGATGTTGTGGCTAGTTAGACTTGAGTACTGCCTTTAGTTTTCCATACGCGGTGCATGTCAGTCTTATTCTCCTGTTAGCTCTTTCTTTTGCTGGTTTGCCGTCATGATTAATTTTTGTGCGACATATTTAATATGTTTATTGACTACTTCTATTATGATACTGTAACCTCTGTCAAAAACATACCGGGTGTTAGGGAAGTTGACCGTAAAATTTGTAGGGTAGAACTAGGGCACAAAATGCCATTTTTGGCACAGATACATAATTTTCCCATAAATCCGTGTTAAAATTGGTGCCGCAAATTTTTTGAAATGCTGAAAAAATCTCTATAATTTGACGTTTTCAGTAGAATAATTTGTCAATAATTTTTCGGCGTTTTTATTCAACGGAAATGGTAGTATTTACATCTGTCGAATATGGCGATATGCTTTTTGTGTATGGGGAATGTGGTGGCATAACGCCGAACTGCAGCAATTGCATTGCTGCAGTTCGGCGTTATGCAGAGCTCTTTCCACAATGTCGAATACCACATCGAGAATCATTCACAGCGGTGACACAAAGGGTTACAGAGATAGGATCCGTCTTTCCTAGACCACACGAAGCAGGGAGAGAAAGGCAGGTGCGTGTCTTGGATGCGGAAGTAGAGATTCCCAATCGTTTTGATAATGATGCGTCAGTTAGCACACGCGAAATAGCGCGAGAAGTAGGTGTAAGTCATTGGACCGTCTGGAGAACTTTACATGAAAACCTTCCTTATCACTACCACGTGCAACGAGTTCAAAGCTTAGAGGAATATGACTATGCCCCTAGAATTAATTTCTGCCGGTGGCTTTTGCAGCAGACTGAACAACATCTAGAATTTCTTTCCAAACTCCGTATGACAGACGAGTGTTGTTTTATCAGGGATACTCAATTATCATAACACTCATGTCTGGGCGGATGAAAATCCACATGAAGTCCGTCAGAAAAATTTTCACGGTCGTTTTTCTATTAACGTTTGGGCAGGAATTGTTGGGATTTTCTAATTGTTCCTTTCGTATTACCGGCTCGGCTAAACGGTGCACACTATTTGCAGTTTTTACGGGACCATCTACCCGGTCTGCTAGAAAATGTCCCACTGGCCATACGCCTCAAAATGTGGTTCATGCACGATGGTGCCCCAGCTCACTTTAGTCGGGATGTTCGTGACCACTTGGACATAAAATTCCCAAATAGATGGATTGGCAGAAATGGACCTATTGCTTGGCCGGCCCGAACACCTGATCTGAATAGTTGCTTTTTTTTTCTGTGGGGACACATGAAAGCTATTGTGTATCGTACGCCTGTAAGAAATGCTGGAGATCTCCAGCAACTCATTATGACTGTTGCTGACAGCATTCGCAATGACGTAGAAATTCTTGCCAGGGTAAGAGAGTCCTTTATGCGCAGAGCCAGAGCTTGTATCAGGGCAGACGGCGCCCACTTTGAGCAATTTCTTTAATGTTAATTTTTGTATTGATTAATTTTTTATTTACTGTTTATTTGTTTACAAGTTTATTAAAAAATAAAGTTTTCAAACATTGATAGTGTTGCTTGTGGTGTTAATGGGAAATGAAAACAAATCTAGCAAAAAAAAAACAGATTGATCAATTTCTTCACATCCTTTCACACACGCTAGATTAAAAAACCGTGCATTGACAAACTTTAATTTCAGCTAAATTATTGGCACCAATTTTAACAGTGATTTATGAGAAAACCATCCGTTTAAGCAAAAAGGAATATTCGACTTCATTTCGGCCACTGATTCACCCCTAGAAATTTTTCGATAGACTTCTTTAACACCCTGTATATGGGATATGGTGGCATTATCGACGTAGTGTACATATTTTATTGAGAAATGTAAAATATAAAAATAATATACATTTAAAATTTTTTTAATATTCATCCAATTCTTATGATTTTCTTGTAAGTCCCGTTAAATTAGTTAATACTTTACAACATTATTAAGTTTATTCATACGTACGTAACATTAATTAAATTAATAATAAAATTGTAGTATTATTTACGTATTAATGGTAAGGCTCTACAACCCATGAAGAAGTTTTGCCTGCAAGACGGAAGGTCAAATGAATCACGCATTATTACCCCTTGTTCATTCGAGGGCAGGTATCCAATTATTAGAAGGGACTGGGTAGGCCTCCCGCCAGACATATAGTAGAGGATTTAAACTTCTCTAACCATTGGAACATGCTGGCTGGTTTACATATTAAGTAGCATAAATTTCAACTAAGGCACGAAACGTTTAACTAATTTCTTGAAAAATATTAAGAGTTCTTAACCCCGAAAATTTAAAATAAAATGAAACCTTCTGCAATGACAAATCATTATATTATCAGGTCGGTTTACCCGAACGCGCCAAAACAAGCTGTATCCAATGTAAAAGACAATGCATATAGTATACTACAAAATAAATTGGTTTTGGCGTTGTTCTGATTTTTATGAAAATTCGGTAAATTTTACTGGGTTTGGGCGCATTGTATTCTTGAAAAAATGGTATTCAGTAATTACATGAAAAAATCACCAAATTAATTTCACATATACTATAAATGTTGATTGATTTTGCAGTATTTATGAACTACCTTTGGCACTTTTTTATGATAAATTCTTTGTAATTTTTCTGCTTTATTACTAAATTGGATTGTCTACTACTTAAAAAATAGTATGAAGAAATGTAGCATATTAACGTAAATACGGTGGCAAGACCAAAACCTAATTTTAGCTTATTTTAAATCATTTTAGTAGTCCCTTGAATAAATAGTACCACAAACGTAATTTCCATATTTATAATGATGTTGGTGATATTAGTAATCAGTCGACGTTTAAGGGGCTATAAAATCTGCGTGCCATAAGCAAAAAACATTTTACTTGGAAAATTAAAATCTTATTTTACTAATTTTGATAAATACCCTACAAGCAACCGCCATTATATAAATGAACATCTTCACGGGATTGTGTGAATGTGTGACTGCAAAACAGCAGTTATTCAAGTAAAGCATAAAATATAAAAAATTACAGTCGTTTCCATATTTTTACGGCGTCACAGGTTTGAAATTGATACACCAGTATTGCATTTCAGTTTAAAATAAGACAGAAAATGTATTCTTGTCAAAGTTTTCTGAATGTTAACGATCTATAAAGTCTAGAAGGATGAGACTATAGTATACCTAGGTAGCAACTAAAATAAGCATACTTGAGGGTGTAGATGTGGTTTACTATGGTCGTACCTTGAACATATTGCATATAGGCAACTCAATATCGGTAAGATTGCAGGAAAGACATTTAATTACTGCGTAATTTAACTATGAAAGGAAATTTTAATTAAGAGCAAGAATGTCGTAGCACCGCGTTGGTCCTACGACAGTTGCATTTGCCAAGGGAGCTAATGTAAGTAAGACCCTGAACAGGGTGCGTAAAACATCAATTTTAGTTTAAACTTTCAAGAAATTTGTAATGTTATGAAACGTTAGGGTAGTTTTACAGTTTGCATTAGAACAGTCTATGATTGCTAGTACATAATTTATCAATTGCGTTAACTAGTTTTAGGTGTGTTTGCAAACCAAACAGGTACCAGTTTAGAGCGTAATAATTTAGAGCAAGCGTTTAGTCAGTTCAATAGACAAACAAATAGGTACAATATTCTGGTTTGCATATGGGTTTGATATCTTTCCACCGCTTGTATCTTCAGGTTCGTGTAATGTTAAATTAACAGTGGCAAGATTTGGGACTGAACTTGGAACAGCAGCTATTGCTCTCTGCTATCCAGGAAATGTATCCCTTTAAATCGCCCTTCTAACACCCCAATTGATATTTTGTGAGGGTTTCGTCTTGGCTGTTCCCTTATCGCAAGGCTCAGTGTTTGCTGTATAGCTAAATCATCTTCCTATCCTTTGGATTCCATTATCATTGTTAATCGTAGTTGCCCCTTTTAAAACAACTTCATTTCATTAATGTCTACTAATTTGACGTTTACGCCAATTTAGACATTTTCACACATTTGTATTTGGTTTAGATAGGTAACCTCAAATTAATCATTACAAATTACGAAGTAGAGCCTTAACATTAAAGCAATTCTTGATTTCACCACCAGGAACGGGTCCTTTAAGATGCCGTTCTAAGATCTCAATTCCTATTTCGCCAAGATCGCGCGTAGGCTGTTTCTTTAGCTATACATCTCTGGAACGGCTTCCTACATTTTTAGGCACTTTTGTCAGCTTTAGTCGTAGTAACGTAATAAAAAATGTATTATTCAAATACCGTCAAATTACGCCACCGTACGCGCGTCTGGATATATATTAAATATCATTAATGAATTATATATTACTAAAGTATCGGATAAATACAATAACTTAATAAAGACGAACTATTACATAGAATAAGATTTTATATTAATAATTATTATTAGGTAATATTTAACGATTAATTTTTGTATACTGACTGGAGAGTGGGGGATGGGTGTAATTTGGGATTAGGGAACGGGATATCAGCTTCAGGAATACGCACTAATAACGGCTCAAAGTCCATCAAACAACAGCTGTCGCATCAGTCTGGATATATGGTCAATGGTCAAGACCCCTCAGCGACTTGTGAGTGGGTCAGCCTTTCGGATAAAGGAGCATGCGTCGGGATTCAGAAAACGGGATATCATTAAAGACTGGACACAACCTAGATAGGAAATCACAATTAGATTTTGATAGTAAATTATCTAAACGACCTAACATACGCCAATTCATTTAGGTAATGCTAATCTATCCTTTCGGATAACCAAAGCCAAGAAACCGCTCAGACTTAACTAAACCCAACTTTACTTTCTGATCAACAAATTCCTTATCCCATTAATTTTACAATATCAACCCCTAAACACCTGACTAACAAAAATTTAATTAATAAATTGAACATGCGGCTGCTATCGAAGATTTATCTGTTTATTTACTGTTTATGTTGTTACACTCCCGAACGGCAGGGCGACACTGGAAAGGATATATGTCAGTAGTTGTCATCCTTGAGAAAAGTCAATGAACCATTGAAACATGTCCGTTCCTTCTGTTCTGTTCTATCCATGTTCACTTCCTGTCTTATTTATAGAAAACGTGCACGCGTGTAAAGTTTTGCATTTAGGACATATACAAAGTTTGTACTTATAAAATGCATCTGATAACCGTATTAAAAGTGTCGCATATCAAAAATATGCTCCAGCACAATTACTTTCTATATGCATAGAGCTCTTATTACTTGGATTATGAAAGCTTACACGCGTGTAACTTTTGCTTTAAGTACGTGTTATCGGGTATACTTAGTCAGTCAATCTCAGTGAGGATCGTCAGAATATAGAGACATGTAGAAATACAAATTCGGATATTTTAAATATTATGAGTGTTGAAGTTATAACTTATAACCTATCGAAGTATTGCCATATTTTTCCCCCTTTAAATTTGTAGTTTTCATTTAAAGACATGTTTAAGCATGTATAACCAAGAGTCTTGTTGGTGAAAGCATAAATTGTAAATTTTATATTCTACATTTATATGCTTCTGCTGATCTACACGAAAAGTTAGGTTTTGAATAAAACCGCTATTTAAAACCTAATTCGTAAATATTTATATTTATTCACCAGGTACTCCAGTGCTATGTTTCAAACATATAGAACAAAAAGCATACATTCTAACTTATGTTTATTTATTTTTTATTATAGCAGTTAAAGTTATGACGTTTCATTAAATTGTGAGTTATAAGACTGTATTTGAAAAATTAGATTTTAATCATAGCTTCCTATTTAAACGAAAATGTGACCTCAGCGAAAACGACACATCTAGCCAAACGCCATTTGCCAAAAATGAAATATTGTTTGCAAACTTTCAATTACTTTACGTTTCTCGTGATACTGATGCTATAATATGTTTCAATTAAATCTGGAAACCTGTTTCTGATTATCGGTGTAAAAACTAATTAATATGCGATGCGAGTATCTTCTAAGCTAAGGCAAGGTGCCAATTTAGTGTTTCTACTTATGTGTTCGTATATAAATATGCGCTGCAATTTTAATATCAGCGTTGATTGAGATCCCAATCAACGATATCAGTAAATATAAGCAGTGGCGTCCCTGGGAGGTTATGGTTTATAACTCATGAAATGTTATATGTGTTTATCCGAATGGTTGCGTATTATCTACTTATCGGTATATATATTGTATATCCCATGAAGTGTAATATGTGTTTCCCTAATGGTTACGAATTATCTACTGGTATTATATGTGGTTTACAAGCATTGAGTCCTATTATAGTTGTTATACAAGATTGGTGTGTCTATGTAAGTAGTTGTTGAAACAGTAGCATAGTGAGTATAAGTAGCTATATCAGTAGATAATGTATGTCGCATGATTAATCATAATTTACCTATCAATCATTAAGGAGCTCGTCAGTCGGCAGAGGTTACATCGAAAATGTGCCTATATCGAATTATAATTATTATTTTGAATGCACCATCAGTGCCAAGATGGCATCGACTGACTTTTACGTTGGGATATTGACACTAATGATGCTCTTCCCTTCGCATGTGGGGTTGGACCGCCCCCCCCCCCCCCGCTATACCTGTGATTATCAGAGATACTGGCTGGACGTAGTCCAATAGCCTGGATCCCTCTGAAGGATTGGTGCACCAAAAGTTATCTATAAATTGTAGTAGTTACTTTGTGATTATGAATGGCTGCGGCCACAGCCGCTAGCCGGCAGATGAACAACCGTATCCTACTCGAATCCCAATCTAGAGGCAGGGGACTGGAGGACCCCCGGTGAGTATAACTGCCCAATATTTATTGACAGGTCTGTAAGTCTGTGTTCTATTATCTGTTGCATGTCAACTGCCTGTCGCCGTTAGTGAGTTCTGATCTCATCCGTTGTTTGTTTACCCAGGTACTGCATAAAGAAAATGCAGAAGCACTGCAACCGAATTTAAATTTAAAATTGAGTATTTTTTATTCGCCCTTCGTGAGGTCGACCCTAACAAGTACAACGTTTCGGAAGTGATTGGCTGTATCAACTGTACACATGTGGCGGCTATTGTTGCACTACCACTGGAACACCCTGAACATCCACGCTTTGTTTATTTAAACAGGAAGGGGTTTCATAGTATAAACCTTCAACTAGTTAGTATTGTAGCTTAATTTGTATATAATAAGGCTTAAGTGTAGATACTAATTTTTAGATACGCGTTTCCAAATTACAAAATTTTAAATTGTAATGCTAGATACCCAGAATAAATGTATGACTATGCAATATGGAACATGTCAAATGTTTTACGCCACCTGCAAGAACTGAATAAACGTGCTACTTGATTACGGGGTAAATTAAACTAGTAATTCATGATCATCATCCTCTTGCCTCTTGACAATATTTATTGACAGATCAGTAAGTCTGTGTTTTATTATCTGTTGCATGTCACCTGCCTGTCGTCGCCGGTGAGTTCTGATCGCATCCGCTGTTTGTTACCCAGGAACTGCATAAATGGAATGCAGAAGCGTGCAAACCGTATTTAATTTTAAAATTCAGTAGTTTTTGTTCGTCCCCCGTAAGGGAATATATAGTGAATACAATACAGGTTAATTACAATTGCTGTAACTAAGTCGTACGTGTTGTATTGTATTGCACTTGAAAGGGCGAGATCTAGGACACGGTTTTCCAAGCATCTCTATGTACTTTGGTCGCGTTTGGCTCATTGTACACCCTAACTAAGAATTTTGTCTATCTGGGGTAATTCCAATACCAGTAGTGATTTTTAACGTGTCACACACCGCAGTGGCTTGCTTGCTTGCTTTGCTTTGAAAGAGCGAGATCTAGGACGCGGTTTTCCAAGCATCTCTATGCACTTAGGCCACATTTGGCCCATTGTGCACCCTAACTAAGAATTTTGCCTATCTGGGGTAATTCCAACTCCAGTAGTGATTTTTAACGTGTCACTCATCGCAGTGGCACGGGACCTACGGCTTTACTTCTTATCCGACAGAAGGCGCACTTTCAGATTTTTCCCCGCTAGAAAAATCTCACCGACCTCGATCAGGTTCGACCCCGCGACCTTAGCATCTAAAGATAAATGCGCTAGCCACTAGACCACCGAGGCCGGCTAGTCGTACGGGTTATCAATTTTAAAATATGGCGACCTAGGATCAGGCTACTGTCTGTGTGCATACCACAATTAAATGTATTTGATTAATAATCAACACTATGCTTTTTTCCTAAGAACATGCTGTATACATATACAAACACGTATATAGGTACCGATAAAATATCAATAGAAGCACATAATTATAGTTTTTTATTATTATACTACCGAAATGACCATAATATAAGAGCTAAAAACATAGCTATGATACTGAAATTAGATTGAATTTATGAGACCTAAATATTTTCCTTTTACACACATGTAATGTAAGTTAGTTCATGAATTGGATGAAATATTGGAAATACATTCGCGGCTGCTTATACGTTCCGCATTTCTTTGGGAAGTTCCTTTTAAAATGCTAAATTTCACCATAAATAATGTTACTTACCCCTGCAGCATATAGATAAAGTTGAAAAAGCAATTCAAAGTAGACAGCAGCAGGTCAGCTGTGCTGAGATTCACAAGAAAGTAGTTGGTTACGGTCCTCATTCTTCTGTGTGCTGCAAAATAAGACACTGATGAGCAAACTAAAAAAACAACTTAAGCATGTTTAAGTTTGATACGATACGCTTTGGCGCACATGGAGCTATTAACTGAAATTGCATTTCTTTTATACTTTGCTTTCCAATATGAAAGGCTTTTAAAATGAACTGAGCTAAAAAAGAAGAATATCTATATAAAAAGATGCTGTACGTTTTTATTTTTTCTTGATTTGTCGTCATGATACCGAACACAAAGATAATAAGCTTAACAAATCTATACAACAAACATCTTTGTACTTTATCTGCGAACTAACGGGACTGAAGGAAGCATACCGCTGCTGCAAGGTATTTGGTGTTACTGGTTTTAATAAAAAAATTAATTTTAATTCGTATTTAGGTATCTCGAAAAGCAAATTTGTTAAGGAAACGTATCAAATAAACCGCGTTGCAATCTTTGTTCTGAGATAAATTGGAATGTAAGCTAAACTTCGAACTTAGAAAGCTTTCGCGAGCCTTTATTGGGTGCTTGTGGTGAGTCTGTAAACCAAATAAGCCGAATCTCGAAATGACGGATAAGCTGCAGCTGGTGTTATTGAATCGAAGAATAATATCATCAATTTATCTTTGCTATTGATTTTATGCTACTCCATTTTCAAGAGATGACAGTTTTATTTGTATTTCCGCGTTAGCGTTTGCAACACATACTAATTGAAGTTCATTTGGGGAAAGCTCTAATTTTAGCCGTTATTCTAAAACTAAGTAGAGCGCGGATTAAAAAGCATTTCTTTTTGGAGGATAAAAAATTCAATAGGTAATTTTATTAGGAATTTTATTAAGAAAATAAACAAAACTAAAGTGTAACTTAAAAAAAAATATTAAATTGTATTACATATAATTAATACATGACTAATTAAAAATATTATAAAAGCAATTTATGATAATGTATTTTTCCAAATTTTCCGGTGAAAAAGATTGCCTACGGTCTGTTAAAATATTCTTGTAAATAGAGAACTTCTCTCTACGTCTACCGATGTTATTGGTGCATATTTAAATGCATTAGCTGGAATAGCAAAATTATCGGCCGTTTCTCCTCTTAATAATTTTGCCGTATTAGCAAGTGTTTGAAATCCTTCATTTTTCAAAAGAATATCCTTAGTTTTTTATTAACTGCTTCTCCAATATGTCCAAGCCATGTGGCAAGAAAATAGAACATATGTTACATAGATAACACTTGGTTCTTCATGAAATTGTACAGAAAAGTTGGACAGATAATTCCAGTCAGTGTAAAATAGATACGCCAGTTGCAAGAGAAAATAGAATCATTATCCTACATGCCGGATCTGAAGACGCGTGGGTTGAAGATGGTTTATTAATATCAGCGAAAAATGTAAAAGATTGTAATTAGAACTCCCACGAAGATGTGGCTGCCCAATCTTCTGAATCTTGGACACTTTACTAAAAAAATTGCCCAATCAGTCCTCTATCGTAATGGGTTACGCCAATTGAAGCGTTGAAATATCAAAGGGGCTAAGTGCCATTTTTACCTAAAATGAGTTTGTATCATAGAAAGGTGCTAAATGCCAGCAAGAATAATGTGTGAAAAGGGCTAAGTCCAAAAAAAATTTTTGTAGTTGTTCTACTTAGTAATAGGTGGCAGTGCGTGTAAGTGCCATTATAAGATTAAAGGTGCTAAGTGCCAATGAATTTCTTATGTTTATTCATGCTGTTTAAGTTGGATTGTTTTGTTAATATTATTTGTGAAAATGGAAAGTGAAAGACGTAAAAGTGGCACTGGTTCAGTGGCGATGGCTCAAAGGAAGTTGAAAACGGCTGGTAAAGCATATCGAACATGTAAAAACAAGGAAATTCCAGAAAAGCAAAAACCTAACCTTGATGTAAGTTATTTATGGTATGCATCCAATCAAAATTCAATAAATTCTGGTATTTTAGGTGCTATGTAAATGCAAATTTGCTTGCAAGAGTTTATCATATAAGAAAAAGTGTGACTTATTCGACAAGTTTTATTCAACTGACTCATCAACTCAGGGAACATATCTTATGGGACTCATTCATATTGGAAGAGTTAAGAGAAGAAGAAATGGACGTTACGATGACCCTGCTGAAAGTCATAGACAGTCAACTATCCACTACACTGTTCCAAATGGTACTGGTGATATTATTCAAGTATGCAGAAACACATTCATGAATATTTTTGGTGTAACTAGGAAGAAACTGGAAACTATTATAAAAAAGAAAAAACTAGGCGAAACAACTTTTTCTGATAAAAGGAGGCGCACATGTTCAAGCAAGTTTACCCAGAATGACATTTTAAAAGTTAGGGAACATATTAACTCAATTCCTCGAGATGTGTCACACTATACGAGAGCTAAATCTAACAGAGAATTTTTAAGTCCAGACTTGAACTTAAACAGACTTCATAAAGCTTTTAAAGATCGACATCCCGAGAGCTTGGTGACTTATCGATTCTACCGCAGTGTGTTTTTGAAGGATTTTCAAGATCTTTCCTTCAAGCGGCCACGCACTGATACATGCAAAACATGTGATCGGTTACACTGCGAAGTTCAGGCTAAGAATGAGCGAAGTAATATTGCCAAACAGGAACTGGAGCTACATCACAGAAAATCTGAGGCAGCTACAGCATCAATGAAAAGAGACATCTTATTATCCCAAGAGCCAGACAGCGAGGTTAGTGCAGTGTCCATTGATATGGAACAAGTGCTATTTGTTCCCACGTTAACGCACTCTGATATGTTTTATTTAAGTCAACTGTCCTGCTACAACCTTTGTGTGAATTTAGCCGATAATAGACAGTCTTACATGTGCCTCTGGCATGAGGGTGTATCAGGAAGAGGTGGTAATGAAATTTCTTCGTGTTTGCTGCGTGTCTTAAATATGGGAGTAACAAACAAAAAGAAACTCATTGTCTGGAGCGATAACTGTGCAGCACAGAATAAGAATTGCATGATGGTGTTTGTGTACTGTTTTCTAATAAGCTGCGGTATTTTTGAAACAATAGAACATAAGTTTCTTGTAAGTGGTCATAGTTTTTTACAATGCGACCGCGATTTCGCTCTCATAGAGAAGCGTAAGAGAAAAACAAAAGCAATGGTGCCTGACGACCTACATGACGTGATAACCTCCAGCACACACACAGGGCGTTTTCAAGTCTTAGATATGACAGATGATAAATTTTTTGATATACAGGCTTCTGCTGATTGCATATTGAATTTGAAAAATGCAAACATAAGTAAGGCAGTCTGCATCAAACTGGAAAAAAAATATCCAGGCATACTATTTTCTAAAGAGAATTTTAGCGACGTTGCGGCGTGGAAGCGTACTTCTATACTAAAGAAAGGAAAAACACTGTCTGACTTGAGCAATATACAAATTATCATGTTACCAAATCAAAGTAGAATTGGTGAAAATAAAAAAAAACATTTACAGTCTATGATACCATATCTAGAGAGAGAAGAACATAAATTTTTTTACAAGGAACTCCTCAATACTCAGTGAGGCACTTAGCCCATTTCCTAATTTTTTTTGTTCATCTTTTTGTTTTGTTCATTTGCCGTAATATTTTTGCGGTTAATTTTAAGCGATCTTAAGCAGCTTGATTATATATGTGTTATTTATATTTTGTGGGAGTTTATCCTTGAAAGTTGAAAAATAAATAAGTTTTTTGAAAATATCTGTGTTTTTAGTTTTTGGCACTTAGCCCCTTTGATATTTCAACGCTTCTTATCACTCTTAAAAAAGCAACAAAAAAGAGGAAATACAAAATTTTGTAAATGCAAATGATAAGTATTTTGAGGAAACGCATAAAGAAGATGAGTTGTTAATAGTATGAAAGATAAGAACATTTCCCAAACAATATTATGTGTATAATCTAACAAGTAAATATGGATATTCGGTATTGCTTTTGCTACCATACTATTGCATGTTTAATCTGATCGAGTTGATATGGGAACAGCTTTTAAGGAATATTCGAAGACAGAACCAATTGCAAAGTGTAGACAGTGAAGTGTTAAAAAGTGTAAGTCTAGAAGTAGAAAAAATACCCCAGAACATTGAAAAAATTCAGTGTAACATTGAAGTAGAAAACTTTTATATGAACGTGTCCATGTTTCATAAGCAAGTCATTATTAAATTAGGTGGCTATGACAGCAATAATAGTGATGGTAATAGAGCCATCTTTGGTATTGAAATATAGTATATTTTATGTTTTATGTAACTGTAATTATATGTGGTAATTTTTACTTCGTGATCCCCCTTTGTACCGCTTGCGCAGGGTCGAAGTTGTGTGAAGCGCTGTAATTTTATTATTATTAAAAATTATATGAAAAATTTATATTTGAAATTGTTGAATTTCCAAACGAAATTCCTAAAGCCGGATCTGTTATTTTATCTGCATTTACAGCTTCGTTAAATGTTAACCAGGAACTTTCGGTGAGGCACTAACGATAATCTTGAAGGAAACTATATTAGAAAGCATAATTTGGGCCAGTTAGGAAAATTTAAATTATTTCGTATAATAACATAAGTACACTTTTTTATAGAAAATACGAGGGGGTATTGATATCTAGTTAGCCTGGAAAGTTTCTAGTAAAGAAAAGTGAACATGGTTGCTATGGTTACAACTATGATGTTTTATAAGTTATAAGTTTTATAAATAAGTTGTCAAAGTTTGACATCCATAAGTTGAACGGTGATCAAACTGTGAATTTGTGAAAACAGCATGTCTGAGAGAAAGATAGAATTTGAAAAAATCGAGTTTCGCTCAGTTATTAAATATTTATTTTTGAAAGGGTTATTCGGCAAAAAAATTTTTGCTGATATGATAGAAACCTTAGGTGATCAGTGTCCTTCATACGCCACTATTAAAAACTGGGTTGCGGAATATAAAAGAGGAAGATGTGAGCACCGCCCTGGAAGACCAATTTCTGTGACCCCTCCGGAAAACATTGATTCTGTTCATGATATGATTTTAGAAAATCGACGTATTGGAATTAAGAATTTGCAGAAGCATTGCACATTTCTTATGAACGTGTGTGTCACATCATTCATCACAACTTGGGTATGAGAAAGCTTTCGGCCAAATGGATTCCAAGATGCTTGAACGTTGATCAGAAGCGCGTTCGATTGACAACGTCAAAGGAAATCTGCCGCCGTTTTGCAGAAGATTCCTCAAACTTTTTGGATCGGCTTGTTACTATGGACGAAACGTGGATCCATCACTATGACCCACAGACTAAAGAGCAATCCAAACAGTGGAAGCACGTTGCGTTGGTTCTCCACGACCCAAATAATTCCGTGTTCTTGCTTCAGTTTTCTGGGATAATTCTGATAGGTTATTTGGAACGGGATAGAACTGCCACGGCAGCATATATACTTGATTGCTAACTAAAATACGTAAGAAAATTGTGGAGAAACGCCGCTGAAAACTTGCCAGAGGTGTGCTCTTTTTGCAAGAAAACGCTCCTGCTCACAAGTCGTTGATTGCACTGAAAATTGATGAAATTGGTTTTGAATTGGTTGACCACCCGCCTTGTTCTCCGGATTTAGCACCTTCAGACTATTATTTGTTCCCAAAACTCAAACAACATTTGGAAGGTAAACGATTTTCGACAGATGACGAAGCATTATGTGCCGTTGAGGAGTGTTTTTCAGACCAATACAAACATTTTTTTTGAATGGCTTAGAATTACTTTGTGAACGTTCTGCTAAATGTATAAGTCTTAAAGGATATTATGTTGAATAAATACAATTTAGTTTTGAAATATAGTAGCGCTTTATATGGTAGGCTAAATACTTAGCAATACCCCCTCGCATATACTTTTTGAACTTATCTTCAAATACTCTTTCTTTCCTTGTGTTACATTCTACAACATATATTTTGATTGTGGTTTTAGTAAAACTTTTTGTGGACTGCTAAAATGATATATGTGAACAATATTGTTTAGAATTGTTAACGAATTGGTTTTATGAATGAACAACAGCTGATGTTCCGAATTAATAGCTTCTATTCATACGCTGTAGAGCTGATAATGCTGATTCACATGTTAAGATGTAGGTCAGCTATGCCTTTGGTACTTTAAACGCGCAGCATAGGGACAAGAGAGAATATCGCTACGCTTCAAATGAGAAACAACACTAAAAGAGAAGGTTTATGGGTAATTTAATTGCCATAAGTGTGAATAACTTACAGTTTTATTTAAGTCAAAATAAAGATCGAAGGTCCTACAAGACACATGTACCGTACTGCGTCACATTCGTAGACAGAAACAACAATCTAACCCTAAATAAACTCTGCAAGTGTAGTTGCTCCAAATGAAAATTTTAAAGCTACGGTAGGCTTAAACTAGAAAAGTATATTTACACAAAGTCGTGTGTTATGTAAAATTTCTATGATTTCTTGAACTCATGTACCCATGTAATCAGCGTTACCTTTTATCATAAAATAAGCATTTCCTCTTTTACCTCTTGTACCTGTAATGTTTTCCCAATGTATAATTTACTTTAGAACAAACAATATATTTTTACATTTATAATGAAAATTTATTATGCCCATGAAATTATGTATTTTGGAATACAACTTCTACGTTAAAATAGGTTTTGTTTATGAGCAATCAGACAATATGCAAAATATTTTATAAGGTAATAGTATGGCTATAAAAAACCTTTTGGAGATATAAACCCAGAGGTGTAAGCTTTTGACAGCCCTTGAAGGTAGTAATAACTTTACATGCAGATTACGTTACATTTATTAGAAATTTGTTATACGTTAGTTTGGTGCAACACATCATTTCCTCTTGAGTCTTCTGTGGAATGTGCTATATAGTAGTGGTTGAACTGCCTTTTATCTTGGGGGACTTATGGCATATTGGGTAATAACTTCGGTGACTTATGTAATCTTAAAATCTTCGCTCATGGTACGATTTGATACTTATCAAGGGGGAGAGTGTTTTCGGCTGAAACTTTTGAGGATATCAATATTGGATGAACTCAATCATCCCCATAATTCGATTCCAAATGCTTATATTAGTTTTATAATAACTGTAGATAAAATCCGATTATTTTTCAACCCTAAACTGGGGTTAATGGGGGAATGGGAATAATCAGTACATTTTCTTAACTTCAATATCCACTTCCTTCCTCTTGTTCTGTATGCGAGTTTGCCGTATCAGTTTTCTGTTCAAGTGCACGGCTAGGTATTTTATTTCATTATATTGGGGTATTTCAGTTTTATACAGGGTGAATCTTAAATGGCAGATAATAGATATACCATTTGATTCTGGATCAAAAATGGAGCGATAACGTCTTATACCAATTTGCTGTTAACCTCATAGATGAAGAGTTTTTGGGAGTCTTATGTTGGATTCCGGGTTCCTTATCGTGCGATATTTTTATGAAATAATGATTTTTAATTGTACTTTAATCAACAAACCGAATCACGAATCTGTAATTGTAGTCATCATTCCCTTGGTTTACCTAGAACTTCCATCCGAAGTTTAAAGCTTCTGTAATGCTTGAGTTTTCCAAAAATGTTGCAACAACGTGCAATACAAATTTCACATTTTAAAACAAACGTACGCTCGGACGTAGTTTCCTTATTTTAAGTAATTTGACTGTCATGTCATTTCTGTGATAATTTGCAGATCAAAAAGCCGTCGTGTTTAATTCTCTTTGTACTAATTATCTTAGTGTTACCTTCAGTTTAGTTTGATTATAGTTTATTTGTGTTTTATTTCCCAAATTAGCGTCATAGATTACAGTTTTGTGGAGTATGCAGACATGTATTTGATTTTATGGGAATGTCATAGCAATTTTAATGCTGCTGCTAATTTGTATGCCGAACGGTATCCAAACAGGAGGCATCCAAATAGTAATGTTATTCGACGATTGAATCAACGAATGCGAGCAACTGGAAGAACTGTACCCACTCTGGTAGCTGACAGAGGCTATGCTCATCGAGTATTGTTACCACTGGTTGAAGAAAATATTTTAAATGAACCAGAACAAACTATCCGAGCCATTGCCAGAATGTTTGATGTTAGCCAAAGAACAGTTCATCGCTTATTACAGGAAAATGGCTTGCACCAGTATCATTATCAACGAGTACATGGGATTACTACCAGAAGACTATCAACAAAGAGTCAGATTCTGTAGATGATTACTTAGTGAGAAAGAAAGGGATCCTGGTTTTATTGGACATATCTTGCGGACTGATGAAGCTACGTTCACCAGAAATGGAACACTTAATATCCTTAACATGCACCAATGGACCTATGAAAACCCCCATGCACTGTACCAAACAAATCATTAAGTTCGGTTTAGCGTTAATGTGTGGGGTGGTATTATTGGTAATTGGATTATAGGACCCCACAATTTTTCTGATCGCTTAAACGCGAATAATTTTGTTGAATTCTTAGACATCGATTTTTGGGATCTATTAGATGATTTACCATTAGATTTAAGAATAAATATGTTTTTTTTTTCAAATGGACGGGGCACCAGCACACTGGGGTATTCAAACACGAGAATGGTTAAATCACGAATTTCCAACACGATGGATTGGGCGTGACACTCCATTACCTTGGCCATCAAGAAGCCCAGATTTAAGCTGTCTTGATTTTTTCTTGTGGGGAACATAGTGGAATTTGATACTCGAGAGCATCTTCAACAACTAATAAATGAAGCAGTTATAATGATTCGACAAAACAATATGCTTCAAAATCTAGAAGAGAGCATAATACGTAGGTGTATGAAATGCATAGATGTTGGGGGTAGCCACTTTGAGCAATTGCTGTAATTTACAAAATAAAAAACTTAAACGGGCTCAATATTTCCTTACTAGTTATGTACTGTTAATTCAAAAATGCAAGCAGCACATTAAAATTAGAATATTACTATGAAGGAGGTCTAGTAGGCCTCCTCTCCTTGGGTTCCATATTAAATCAAGTGCGTTGCTATATGAATCGCAGGCTACTTAACACACAGCTCAGTACGACTGATCACACAGTGTTGATAAATTTACAACACTTTAATTAAGAATTCTTCAAAAACTAAACGTTTTCGAGCGTAACGCTTGTAGCATTTTTGCTCAGTTTTTGATGCAGAATCGCGTAATGTAAATATTTCCCCTATTTAAGATTCACCCTGTATATTGTAACAGGTTGACATTACTAGGGCCATATAGTGAGGGTTACATGTACGACTTATTTTCATTAACTGGAAGCTGTTATTTTTGCAATGGATCTTCATGTTTTTGTAATCGTTGCATATACAGGGTGTTTTAAAAATTACCAACATTTTCAGAGTGCTGATTTCTTCCGTCAAAATAATCAAAAAAACTTCCTATGAACATGGGTCAAAAAATTCTCCCTAATTCTTCCTTTTCAAAGGTGCATCACCGAGGATGATTTTTTTAAATATTTTGGTACCTTTTAAGAGCACCCTATGTAGTTACATTACTTGCTACCGGTTTTAAATCATGCACTGTAAATATGTAGTGTAATATTTTTCTGTTTATATATTCATTTTTGCAATTTATTTAACTTCATGTGAAAATGTTATGATTTAAAATTCTTAATTGGTCTTCAAAACCAATTTGAAGGAGCTCAGAGTGTTTGAATCGGTCAGTAAATATTATATTAATAATGAAGTCATCTCTTCGAGCTAAGACCGCGTCGTCGTCGTCGTTAATTGCTGCTGACTTTTCTCTAATTGTTACAGGTACAAAGTGATTTTTTAAAAAGTCATTTGCAGCAAGCCTAGAAAAAAAGCTATTCCGTCTGTAGTCAGCTGTAATGAGCTTTGAATGACATTTACCTGTATGTCAAACTGTGTGACAGTTCAGGTAGTTAAAAATTTTGGCCCAACAAAATGTGAAAATGAACAAGTATCTAGTTGCAACTGATTTGTAATTTATTAAGGTAAGTAAATTACAGGTTTTTCGTCAAGATTTCTTGATTGGCAGCAATGCTGTTACAATTTTCATATTGCCAGATTCTAAAGCTTAATATAGACGGGACAATCCCTAGGCTACTGCAATTGACTTTTTAAAAAATCACTTTGTAGCATTATCAACGCTTTGAACATTGCTATCTGCAACGGTTAGCAAAACTTCAGCATTAGTTAATCCTACGACGACCCAGTCTAAGCCCGAAGAGCCGTCATTAGATACAATCCCCGGAAGCTTGGAACTACACTTTATGTGAATAATAGCAAGTAACAAATGCCAATTCATACAACTGTCAAATTAAAATAATTTGTTCACCTGTCAAAATCTGTTTAATCAGTTGTTATAATTTGTTTCTTTTTTGTTTACTTTTCATAATGTGCTTTATTGCGACGAGATATTCTTTGAGGTTAAGTTCATTTTTCTTGTGTTCGACGATATAAACACAAGGTACGGCCAGTACGTAACATGACAGCTACGCCATACCTTGTAGCACTCATAACCAACCTTAATTTAAAAACTTTCTGATTGCTCGTTATAAATGTATATGTTTAGTATTGAGCCAATTATATTCGTTAATAAAATATTTTAACATAAGGATGTGAACCACCACAATGTTGCCGATGCAGAGACTTGCCTAAATATAATTCAATTATACGCCACTAGGACCTTAATCCAGGATTACTAATGCAGTAGATTTTCACGACTTAGGTATATCAGTTTTTTAGTAATTTCTCGCCTTCATTCCGTCTGGAAAATTGGAAGGAAATGGTATTGAATATATCATTTACTGTAGGTGATTGAAAACCTACGCTAACGTAACATGCATGATGGGAAACTGAAATTTCAAGAGCCTGAAATTACCATTTAAGGAAACTGGCATATAACTAGTACTCGAGTGGCATGCAAGTTCCATATGGCTCAGCGTTTCCAACTTTCCCAACGACTTGTTCGCATAAATGATTGTATTTTCAATAATTGTTAATAAAATCAGCGACTGCTCTTATTGATAAAAGTTAAATCGTCTGGATACATCTTAGAGATACATTTAATATATTACAGGAGCAATAATTTATTATTGTGTAACTACGCGTTTAAATTTTATTACATATACCTTTTTCAAAAATTATAGAGTAGTGATTTGACTTATATTTCAAAGTGGTCGTTCACGAACTAGTAGTTTCGACTCGCTAGTCGGTGTCAGGCAGCAAAATATTAACCTTTAACCGCAAGTGTAATTTAAAAGTTTCTGCCATTACGATGTTCATTAATATCTTAACACTTACCAATTACAATCCACATAACTATACAATTTCCTCCAATGGCCACAGAGATCATAAGAGTGAACACCATTGTCCAAGCCGTTTGAGCCCACCAGGGCATCATCAAATTATCGTCTCTTCTTACTGGCGGTTTACTGGGGATTGTCACCGGAAACAGAGGTCCGTAATCAAACCCTTCGAATGTGCCGTTTATTTCCATTTGCACCTACAAAAGAAAATTGGTTTACAAGCAATTCAATTACAGCCAAGCAGAAGAAAATTACAGTTAGGAAACCGGTTATCAAAGGCACGTATTTTCCTAATTTCGTTTGCCTTTTTGAAGCTAAAAGAAGGTTTTCGTGCAGGATAATCAAACAAAAAAGTGGTTTGAAAGCATTTTTTTGTTAAATGTGTGTAACTGTTAAAAATAATTAGAGAAGCCACTTTTCGCATATACAACCAAATCTAGTAGACTGTTTTGTTTTCATAGCAGGCTATAATCACTGCAACAAATTATCTAAAGAAGCTTTTTTATTTGTATTAATTAAAGTAAAAGTTCCATATACCACCTTTACAAATTTTCCAAAAGATTTACAATGCCACTTAGATAAAGCAAACTTTTCAGGGGTTCTAATCTAACGCAACCGCGTTCAAACAGCTACAGCTTCCAAGGGCATGCCCTAAATATAAATAATCACTAGTCGGATTATTTGGTTATTTAAACGAATAATAATCGGTTTATCAATCACTCATAGTGTTTTAGAATAATGAGTAAGTAAAGAAATTAATGAAAAATGTAAAATTTTGTCAATACTCAATGCTATGCATTTTATTATTTCTTTTATGTTAGCTGAACATGTGGCCGAAGCCCACGATCTAGTTAGTAACTCCTTGAAAACATAATAAATAAGCTATGTACATCCCTAAGAATTTTGCGTTTTAGAGATCCATAGATTGTGTTGAGAAGGATCCCACTGCATTTTAATATTTTTGTATTTCTCTGGTTAGTACGAGAATTGATACATGTTTAAAGACGTTGGAAAAGGAATGCAAACGACGAATTATTCACGAGGGTTGTTTTTATACAATATGTCTCAATAGAAAGCGTAAAATAACCTTTTACAGATGTATTGCAAGACGCTGCAACACTGCAGCATAAGCTGGAGTGATTTTTGGATTTTTAATATTAAAGTTAAATAGATAGCAGCATGTATGACAAACGGATTGTCATTAAGATCATTCTTGAAACTTGTAAACGTTTCAAAAATGACATTACAGACGTTGGTACATACTTTATTTAATTTTGGAATTACAATATTGAACCCCGAATAGCCCAGTGGTAAGAAGGCTAGGCTCGCAATGCAAAGTCCTCGGTTCGAACCTTGGGATAGGCAGAAATTTTTCTGTAATTCCTAAGGTCGATATCGAGCTCGGTAATCCATTTGACGTTGGGTTACAATAATTAGCGACGCTTCTCCTAACCACTGACTGACCAGGAGAAGTAACAAGGCCAACATCAACAACATCAAGCACACGGTTAACACAAATAGTGAAAATGGATAGAGCGAATGTAGTTAAAGGGAGCGGGAGGAGCGGGAGGAGCGTGATGGAAGTCCAAAGGGTACCCATCACCTTCAATTAATCCAGAATGTATAAATGACAACCTCGACACCGTAAAGTAAAGGAGGAATTGATAAAGAAAGAAAGAAAGCAAGAATTACAATATATGATCAAGAGTAACTAAATGCATGCATCCGCTTAGAAGCGCGTGATGTAAATATTATCTGCCATTTTTAATACACCCTGTATGTAACATATACAGGATGTTTTAAAAATGCGAAGCCAAAAATGTACCTACCGATTAAAACAGAAATTATCCGATAAATATGAAATTAACAAAATTAAAAGGTCAAATTTTGAAAAATTTTTAATTATTCATAAACCAACGATTTTGTTTAAATTTTTCTCAGTTTCAAGAACACATTGGTCCAGCCTTCGAAATACGTTTCCTTGAGGATTCTTCCGGTTTGGAAAATGTGCTCGGCATTCTTGTTCTGCCATGTTAGCATTTCCATTACAGAAACGGTATACCATGTACATTGGCTGCCAAAAAATCGTGTACACTTTAAAAATCAATTATCTAAGTTTTTACCTTTGTTTTGCTGTGTAAATGCGTATTCTAAGTACTTTAGCATTTCATTGTTACATAGGTTATGTTATGAACTAACAATCAAGTTGTTACTATTTTAATTAATATAAAACAAATTCCTTGTTGTGAACAATTTGCTATTTAAATGTTAATTTGTTATAGCAAAAGGAAACATAATACGCAGATATTTATTTTTATAAAATACAATTCATACACGAAGCAGATATAAGGGTTAATATCTATTCATTGCTCCATTAGCGGCTATAACTCGATTTAAGCAGGCATAAACGAAATAAGATTTCGCTAATAATTGTCTTAATTCTCCCCAGCTGTCTTCAATAGCTGTCCTTAATTCATTTTCATTTTGAGGTCTAAAGTAGCGTTTATACATTTTTACTAACAAATCCCAAGTTTCTATATGGGGTTTAGATCGCGACTTCATGCAGTTCAAGGCAATATCTCGATATTATTGCCACAAAACCACTGCCTTATCATATTGGCCGTATGAACAGGGCAGTTATCTTGTTGGAAGATAAAGCTGTTGCTTGCTCTGCTGAAAGAAGCATCAAGATAAGCTTGCCCATTCAAACGACCAATAATACGCCAAGGTATACTAGGACCATAAACACATATCCATTATCTATGCCCAAACATTTATGAATAATGGCATATCTGTTCCGTGAGGCCACATATCTTTCATTGTATCTTGAATTTGCTGGTCGATACATACGTAGACTGGAAGAGTTTTTCATCAGAAAAAAACTACATTATTCAATTAATTTAGCGGCCGATAAAAATAATTTGAGCAAAACAGAATGCGAAATTGCTTATGATCTTCTGTTAATATTGTTTCTTAGCACTTGTCAAGTTTTCCAATTCAGAATTTCTAATCCTCTGACATGCCGTTGACCACGATGTTGGAAAGTTTCTTTCAAACATGCGTCCCCCGCTGGTTGCAATGGATTTTCCCTTAAATAATTCAAGAACGCTTCATCAAGACCATTATTTTTAATTTTGGGACGTCTCGAACCTTCTTTTCTGCTTAGGTTCTCTTCTTTCTCCAACATTTTCTTCACCCTCATAACGGTACATTTATTTAAGCCATAATTGTTCACTACTGCTCTTACAGATCATCCCTCTTCTAACTTAGAAACGATAAAAATTTGCTCGGTTGGTGTTAATCTTGGCATTTTACGTTTTTGACAATGACAAATTAAAAAATCGAAACGGAGTTAATATTCGAATTAATTTGATTTTGTAGAGTCAAAATTTAAGAATAACATTGAGGAACTACTTATTGTTTTACAATGCTACAAAATGTATATTTTATGAAAATAAATTAATAAAGAAATATTAGAAACAAACTTTTGAGATACGAAGACTACATTTACCGAAATATAATATTCCCAATTCTTCGTTTCTCTAAATTGCAGCTTTTTCTATCAACGGATATCGATTAATAATGCATATTAAAAGGCCAGACGTCCAAACTTTGGGGACATCGTGCAGACGCAGGAAGCATAGTACAGCATTTTAGTATGTATTAGGATTTTCGACTTAGAGAGTTACAAAGAACATCGCCACCTATAGCTTATTCGTTAATTTGTACACACCCTGTATAGCTATAGAATGTTATTTTACCCTTCCTTTCAGATATATTGTGGAAAAAAGACCCTCATAAATAATCCATGAAATAATCTTAAGGGATGAAATAGCCATAAAGGTTGTTTTCACACAGTTACACAAATAATCGATTAACGAAGCGTCATAGCTATTTTGAAATAATTTGTATGTATATAACCCATGAACAATAACGTTGACACAGAGTTTTAATTATTAGGGTGTTGAAAGTGTATTTCGTGGGAAGAAAAATCCATACGACACTTTTTATCCTGGAGTAAGTGCCAAAAATAACATGTATACAGTTCTTTTAGGATGCTGAAAGACATATTAGAGGATTAGATATTTTAGGTATAAAAGTAGTATTAAAATGGATGGAAGATAGTGCTGATATTAGAGAATCTTCGTGTGGGATTTGTGAAATCCAGTCATAGTCATTTAAAATGAACGTTCTTGATAGAATTCCAGCTACCTTATTTTTCATTATTCGTGTTAGTAGTAGTCACAAAGACGATTGTTTGCAGAACCTTTATAAATACAGAAGAATATGAGATAATTACTGCGAAATAAAGGCTTCAAGGTTAATTAATAATAGAAAGACTTTTAATAATTTAATACTGTACTGAGATGGGTCTCTATTAGAAACATCAAAGTGATAATATAATCTGGGCCATTGTCATTAAAATTCAAAACAGCGGTTGTTTGTAGCAAACTGATTGCATCGTATATTGAAAATTGTTTCTATAGTTTTGGTGGTTTCCTTTTCCCAACCAACCAGTATGTGGCTCCTACTTCAATATTATTCGCAAATAAATTCCACAGAAACCATTATATTAATATCAGTAAAAAATATTTTTTTTCTATTTCGGTTTTATAAAGCCGTTCTAAGCGCACTGTTTTAGCTTAAAAACAGTACGTTAAGGAGGCCTATAATCGTACCGTTTTTAGTTTGTTTTTTTACGATGTTGGTAGTTCGATTTGAATTTGAAAGTTTGAAATGTCAG
>JABXWE010011526.1:0-11633 GCA_014611495.1 Limonius californicus | reverse complement strand
ACTAGACATCAGGGCGGGCGCGTGAAGCAGTTTCAAGTGAACCAAGACGTCAGATTATCAAGCGGTGAATAGAGCAGCAATGGTTTACCTTACAAACAGCTTGACAAAGATAATTTTAAAGCGATTCTATACAACACTTTCGTATTCCTATTTAATGTACATGAAGGGGAAGCCTTATACACCACTTCTGATCTAGATGAATGTTCGTGTCTATATTATAAGTAATATTTTTATGTTTCACAGTTAATGTACTTGACAGAGCTCCAACCAGTGAATAGGGTGGGTATTTCCAAATTTCAAACTCGGCATTATGGATAACAGATGGCGACATATGAGACACACAGTTTCGATGGTACAAAATAGTGCTCATCTGTTTTCCCCTTTGTTTTACAGTAATACCAAACTGAAGTTCTTAAGGTACAGTTGTATAAAACTACAAGTAAATAATAATTAAACAAAATTCCCTCTACATTCGAAA
Organism: Limonius californicus; assembly: GCA_014611495.1. NCBI lineage: Eukaryota > Metazoa > Arthropoda > Insecta > Coleoptera > Elateridae > Limonius > Limonius californicus. The sequence goes on along the minus strand of JABXWE010011526.1, from coordinate 11,155 downwards.
AAAGTGGCATTGTGATCTCACCAGCAGCTGGCATCACGCGAATTTTTGAGGATTTGCTTTATAACCTTGCAATAAAGCTGAACATATCACCATTTTGTTTGATTTTGTTCAGGCATCAGCCTTATAGGGACACATTTTGCAGGTGTTTTTTATATGTAATTCGTCAATAAGAATGTTTTGGATGGTGTGGTATGCAAAGCCTGTTGTCCTGTGCTAGCTGAGATCTCTGATCACTCAGGAGTCATCCGCAGACTTTATTAATGTTGATCAAACAACTGATACAATAGTACTAGAGAATGATCAAAATAAAGAAGGAGCTCTGGATAGATTGACAGATAGAAACCGAAAAGCTTAGTACTGTAGATGTCAGGTTTAGTATGGAAGAACATAATAAAACAAATGTAAGTGAAAATGACAAACGGGTTGATTCTATTGAAGAAGAAAACAATAGGGATCCAAAACATGTACCTAATCCAGAAGCAAAGGTCACAAACATTTCCAGGAGAGGAACGCATAGATCTGGCTACCTACGTTAAAAGATATCAATCAAGAATAATAGCAATTAATTGAAAAAAGAAGAAAAATACTATGGCAAACCAAGATAACCGAAATATTAAGTAAAGTGGACATTGAACTGGTTAATAATGACTGAAATATTAATTTCAAGATTAATCTAATTTTCCTAATATTAGAATTGCCTTTTATACTGGCCACAGTCCGGCCCTAAGTCTTGGGATGGAAGGGAAAAGGAATATAATGGTTTACCGATGTAAAATTATAAAATCCCAGGTTGGCTTAGAAGTCTTAACAGTAAAAAATGGACGTTTCCATGCTTTTTACTCAATTTGTAAAATAGGTAAAAAATTCATTGATTGGAAGTTCAATGAAAATCCAATCGCAAGTAAAGCAAGAAAATATTTTTTTCCCCACAACATTAAGCTGCAAGTTTTCAGTTACTGATTCTGATTTTATAAATTAAACAAAAATATACATTATACAAGTACAAGAAAACTCTTAAAGAAGCAATTAAAAAATTTTTGGTTATAATAAAGTTTTGGTAATGTTCGGTAAAACATTACTGTTTTAAGAGGAACCAGCAATACTTTGCAATTATAAACATATACTTCGAAGGAATCAATCCACAATAGATCCAATATTTACCCTGTGGATAATACAGGAAAAATGTCTAAGGAAAGAGCTCGACATACATGGACTCTATCGATTTTCAACAAACATATGATAAAATTACTAGAAGTGAAGTCATAAAAGGGATGCAAAAATTACAGATCAAGAAAATTAAACTGATCTCAATGACACTTAATAGAATGACAAAAGTAAAAGTAAAAATAAACAGAAGCATAAGTAATAAATTTTCTACTAATAATGGGCTGAAGCAAGACGACCGACTGTCTAAAGTCGAGTTGCTCTTAGTCTGGGTGCACGTCATCTATTACTTTTTATTTAGTATTGATAGTGCCAATTCTAAAAAAATTCTGTATTTTTTTTAAATTACGGAGTAAAATGATGTTTATTCGTAAGGTCGTGTAACGTAGTTGTAACAGTTATAATTTTCATGTTTAATATTTTAAAGTTTGTGTAAAATTCGAAACTACATAAAAACTAGGGATTTTGTTTCCCTCACGTTAACGCCCTGTTTTTTCATGTTCACATGTCGCTTTGAAAACGAATTCGTGTTTTGCGTGTTCTGTGACATACAATTTAAGATTTTTGATTGCATACTTTCATTTTTCGCTGTATAAACGTAGTAAGATGTGACGTCACCAAATAACTGCTGACGTGCACGCAGACTACGAGCAACTTGCGTTTACTACATTATTCAACATAGTCTTGGAACAAGTCACACGAAAAAGTGGTATCAACAAGAAACAATACTTCAGAACGCACGCCGGTGTATGGCGTACGCCGATGATGTAGTTTTATTAGCAAGAACGCATGAAGAACTCCAAAGTGTCAAAGAAAAACTTGAAGCAGAGGCAGGAAAAGTTGGGTTAAGATTTAACCAAAAGAAAACAAAATACATGGTCATGGGGAGAACACATCAATTAACAGAATACATAAGCATAAAAACACAAAAGGGAAAGAGATACGACTTCAAGAAAGAAGACACAATCATATACATAGGGAGTGAATTCAACAGCCAAGTGGATCAAGACAACGAGATAGACAGAAGAATAGTGGCAGCAAACAGACGCGTCAGTGCATTTGGGAAAACTTTTGGTACAAAGGCAGTGAAAGTAAGCCTTTACAAAACAGTGGTAAGATCAGTGCTGTGGTACGGAAGTGAAACGTGGGTCCTAAGAGAATTGGATATCAAAAAGTTGGAAATTTGGGAGAGGACGATTTTACGTAGAATCTACAAAAGAGTTAAGGAGAATGATGAATGGAAGCAGAAGAACTTTATAAGGAACCGGGAATTATAAACACAGTCAAGGCAATTAGATTAAAATGTTTAGGATGTGGAAATAAAAAGAGGGTGCCAAGAAGAATACTAAAAGGTGAAGCAGAAGTAAGAAATAGAAGAGGGCGTCCAAAGAAAACCTGATGGGAGCGTGTTAAGAAGGATCTGGAAGAGAACAATCTGACGAATCGGGAAAACAAGGTCAAGGAGCAATGAATAGAAAATCCACCAAAAAAGCGGTGGGTCTATAAGGCCCACGGTGCTGAAATATATACACTTCGCTTATAATACACAAATATTGAAGCATCCAAAATTTTCCCAAGCAAGAAAAGCAATCACGTAAACGGAACCTGTTAAAAAACACACAGAAAGGATCCTTCAATAAATAATTAAACACAAAAAATAAGTCAAGCATTTGCGAGATAATCCACTACTGGCATCTATGTATGTATGTTCGCGCAAAGCCAACAACGAAAGATTTCGGTCTGATTCTTGGAATTATGAAGTCCAAGGAACGTATCACATCACATTGTAAATTACGCCCATATGGTCTGTGACACGGGTTGCTAGAAATATTTGCATACAGTAATTTGCAGAGAGTGCGGACCAGCCACGAAGAGCAGGAGGAGTTAAGGGATGGCGCCAAGTTTAAAAATGTGTAAGTGTGATTGTAAATGATTGAGGACAGTTTGAATTTACCGCCACAAATTTTAGTGTATTTCACATGTTGGTTGTGGCTATATCAATATAAGGGCGGGGCTTTTTATAAATACATTCATGGTCGCCGTATTTATGATTTCTGCTGGGCATTTTGAACAATTGTTGTAAAATATTGTTAAATTAATTTGGAATATTTTCACTTATTGTTAAGACGAAATTTTAAGTTTATTGTGTTTTAATTGTTTTAATTAAAAAGATAAAACTATTGATTAAAATCGTTATTAACAATTAATATATATCTCAGTTATCCCTATTTGAGACGCCACTGATGAGAAATAAACAGCTGACAGGTTTACTGTATTTGCTACCAACATGACAATAATTTCTTATGGTGGTAAATTCAAACTAGCCCCAATCATTTACAGTCACACTGTACCTATACCTAGTTTATTGTTCCGTCGGTCACAAAGATCCCGCCAGTTTTATTCTTTACCTTAAAGTGTTTTACCAGAGGTACTTTTAAAACCAGCAATTTTCATTGCTCTCAGCTGTGTGCCCCTTATGCCACGAAGATAAAAAAGAAGGATTTGGAAGCTGTGACATCGTAATTAATCATTTAACACAAGTGCACTGTGTAAATATCAAACAATCTAGTCTGAGTTTCAGGAACAAGGAGGAATTCCAAGCTTGGAGAACAAAGGAAAACAGGGAAATTGATTATGAATGCGACAAAAGCTGTACAAATTGAAAGGGTGATCAAAATGTTTATTACAATTGTAATCGAAATAATTGGCATGGTAGGGCAGTTACAATTTTTAAAATGAACATTAACAATAATTAATTGAAATATTTTAATTTAGGCTTTCAATCCAATTGTACCAAAAAAGCTATGAAGACTGGCGGCAGTATTAAAATTTCAGGAATATGCCCATCAAGGATAATTGCACAATTTCCAGCAAATGGTAATTTGTGAAAAGTTTCTCCTGGATTATTAGTAGTAATTAAGCCGTTATACATCTTACAGGCATGGTAAGCATGCGTTTTATAGAAATGCATGTGGGACATCAAGACGAATTAAGAACAAAGCGGTTGCTGAAAGAAGAACAGGAAATGGTAGTGGAATAATTAAAGGAAGCAGTCACAAACGAGAGGATATTACAGGATGCAAGGAAAAAGAAAGATAAAAGATTAAAAAATATATCTAGACGCAAAGGTAAAATAAATTTACAGATGGCATTAGAGGAAGTTGTTAATGGAGGAGGAATCATTTCAGGAATTTATGGACTTGTTTAGGACTTTCAAGAATAGCTTAGAGCGATAGAAAAGCAATAATATTTGCAAGAAACTAAAAATTTGGTTGATGGAAGATTGAAGACAGTTTAAGTGTTTACAATTTTAGATTTATATTTGTAGATTATTTTTAATTCATCAATATTAATACCCATCAGTTAACAGTTTTCTATGTCATAAATAAAATATAATAAAAAATGTGTATTATATAGCAACAATTGGGTTAAACTTTTGATATTTTGTATCTGCTGCTTATATTTTATTTTTTTAAAACAAAAATAAACTGATGGCAGTAAAAATTGCTGATTTTAAAGGTATTTCTGGCCACACTATAAATACAGATTGACAAAAACAGCTGAGAGCAATGAAAATTGCTGGTTTTAAAAGTACCTCTGGTAAAACAGTTCAAGGTAAGGCGGGATCTTTATGTGACCGACAGAACAATAAACTACGTACACATTTTTAAACGTGGCGCCATCCCTTAACTCCTCCTCCTCTTTGTGACTGGTCCGCACTCTCTGCAAATTACTGTATGCTCGAAATATTGAAGTGTTTGTCGATATTTTAGTAAAAGAATATTATTCAGAATGTAGCTCCTGCGGCGTGCGGGCAAGGGTGGCCTCTGAGGCTGGTTTTAATGCCAGTGCAGAGCATTCTTTACCTTCGTATAACAAATTGTGTATTGTGTTTACACCGTGTGTTTCATTAACTGTCGACATGTATTTGCTTTTTTTTTTATAGTAGATAATGGTTATATTAAGTTTCTAAAATATTTCTAGTGTGAAAATAAATGTTTGCTAATAATAACATGACAATTGAAGTTTCCTGAATCATGAATTCAACAAATGTGACACAAAGCGCAGGTAGTAGCAGTCTCAATGGTCTTACTATAACGGAGTTGAATGTGTTTAGTTTGAATTTTAATTTTTTTTCCTGCAATATAAAATTTTTTGTAGCAATTCGGGATTCGAATTATAAAAGTTCGACAATAGCTCTCTATTTATCAGGAAGTGATTCATATGTGTAGCTTCATACGATTCTTTTAGATTGATGTCAAACTGGCAGTTCGTAGTGTTAAAAACTGTTTACTTTGTTCTCCATTCTCAAACAAGTATTCTAGAAATTTCGATGTTTTAACTTTTATTTTAGAAATTTTCGAATATTTATGATTTTTATCTAACAGCTAAATGCTAAAAACTACCCAAAAAAGTCTTAAAAGTGTCACCATTCCGAAAATCAGCTACTGACCCGCCAGTTTGATCTCACTTACGTTTTTCAGCTCTGGATGGGGGTGGCGGGCGACGTTCTTCGCGTCTATCGTCCCTGCGATCATCGGCTCCACGCCTGGGTACATCTTCCCTTCTGGTATCCCTTCGCCAATCACTACCACCGTCTTTGCCCCTAGACGGCGGTCCACGCCGCATATCATCATCCTGTTTTGACCTCCACGAACTATCCTTGCTACGATCATCCCGGCGCTCGTCTCGCTTTTCGCGATCGTCTCGCCGCTCCCTCTCGTCTCGACGGTCTCTGTCATCGCGGCGATCGCGTTCGTCCCGACGATCCCTATTCTCGCGGCCATCTCTATCATCACGGCGATCCCGCTCATCTCGATTACCCCTCTCTTCGCGACGTTCCCTATCGTCTCTGAAGCGATCTCGTTCAAAACCGCGATCGCCGAAACCACGGTCGCGTTCATCTCTAGCAAACCGATCTCGGCCACCTTCACGTCGATCATCTCTTCGATCATCCCTACGATCATCGCGGCGCTCTTTCTCCTCCCTTTCTCGCCATGACGATGACGACTTTGACTCGGTTGGTGCTCGAGGAGTATCCACTGGGTCCTTCTCTCGTAGACGTGCTAAAAAACGTTAATATTTATGTGCATCGATTTTCATAAACCAAATACACTTGTATTTAAAACTCCCAATTCAATACACCATAAGCACTTTATTAATAAACATGGCGAAAAGCCTGTGTTTGTTTTAAATATGGGCATGCAAGCTACAAATTGTACCACGTGAATTCTGAATACAATAACTACAGTAAAATTATATATATTAATTAATATTAATGGGCACCTCTCAATACCGGACACTTTCTTAGGAACTTTTCTAACACATAGGAGAATTAACGTAAAACGACCTCCTAACAACGGGCACTCTCAATAACGGACACAGACAGTAAAAATTTCCCAATTACCATAATTGTTAAGAAATGTACCTCTTTATAACGGGCACAATCGCAAAAATGAATGGTCGGTGAACAAGTTTATGAACAAATTTCAAAATACATAGAATTTTAAGACGAGATTTCAAAGGGACAATACGCACGGCGACAAGGTGGCGCGTTGAAATAACAGTACATAGTAGTACTTTGTTAAACTACAAATTGTATTCAAATGTTAACGGGATTTTATACCCTTTTAGCTAATTATCCTTAATCCCTTAATGGCATTTCTCTGAAATGAGCCAATGAGGGAACTTCCCGAAGCCGTAGCGGGCGGTTATATGTACGTAAAATATTTCGTAGAATTGTTATCTTCTACCGCCCCCAGTACAAAATTTAAGAAAAGGACAAAATTGAAAATTTAATCAGTTTAACACAAGTCACCTAGTTGATAACTAATATGGCACCTATTAAGAGAAAGCTTACTATCAAAGAAAAAGTGGAAATTATTAAGTGTGGTGAAAAATTTAAACTTAGTACTCGTCAACTCGCAGGCAAATTTTTAATTGGAAAGTCTCAAGCCGCTGAGATTATAAAGAAAATAGAAATTCTCAAAAAAATTTGTGAAAATGGGGACAGAAAACGAAAAAAGAATTTTCCGAAAATTACAAGTGGTGCATTGGATCAGATTGTATTCGACTGGTTTGGGAAAGTAAGAAATAAAAATATACCAATATCTGGAGTACTTTTAAAAGAAAAAGCTTTAGAAGTTGCAAAACAATTAGAACTTGTCAGTTTTAAAGCTTCAAATGGATGGTTGGAAAAGTTTTGCAAAAGATGACAAATAAATTTTATATCCATTTGTGGGGAAGCAGGTCAGGTAAACGAAGAAGATGTTGCAGATTGGAAAAAGAAGTTGTGTGAGATCATCAAAGAATACGCGCCTGAAAATATTTTTAACGCCGATGAAACTGCCTTATTTTCTCGCGCTTTACCGACAAAAACTTTTGCTTTAAAAATAGAAAAGTGCACTGGCGGCAAAGCTTCAAAAGATCGTCTCACAATTCTATTTTGTGCAAGTATGACTGGGGAAAAGGAAAGCCCTTTGGTTATTGGAAAATCCAAGAACCCATGGTGTTTCAAAGGAGCACACGTAGATAAATTACCCGTAGAATGGAAATTCAATAAAAAAGCATGGATGACACAAGATATTATGTCCGAATGGTTGATGAAGTTTGACAGAAAAATGCAACGACAAAAGCGTAATGTGCTTCTATTTTTAGACAATGCCACGTCGCACCCACAAATTTCTTTAAAAAATGTGAAATTAGTGTTTTCCCTTCCAAACATGAACTCTCATTGCCAACCACTTGACCAGGAGATAATAAAAGTGTTCAAATCCTACTACAGAAAATATATTGTCAAAAAGCTTTTGTCTTCGATAAAAAATTCGCAGAATACCGCCGAGCTGGAAAAAACTCTCAATATAGTGAATGCTTTGATTTGGATATCAACAGCGTGGAAAAATGTCAAGACAAAAACAATAAACAACTGTTTTTTGAAAGCAGGATTTGGATAAAATGAAAGCGAACGTTTATCTGCGGAATACGATAGTGAAGACGAAGTGCCAGAACTAATTTTGGAAAATTCGAACAACTCTTTTTTGGATTATCTAGACATTGTTAATGTTCATTTTAAAATGTGCCGCTTTGTATGTATTAATTTCTTAATTTGTTTGCCGCTTCGCCAGAATTAATAGAACGTTATTTTAATTGAAGTCTTATTTTGAGTTACCGTTTCACTATTTTGTTTTGTCTTTCGAAGTTCGAGATATGTTAACAGTTTCTTTGTGTTAAAATCGCAAGCTCTTGTTTTTCTTCCGCGCTCGACCTCGAACGCTTCCTCGAACTCACGCGTTAAAAACAAAATCTTTCTAGAACATTCCATATGATTTCGAAATGTGGTGCAATATCGTTTGGGAGAAATGAGGGCCCGTTGCCTTTTTGAGTTAGTCCATTTTCGATCTTTGGGGGCTCCGGTCGCCCGTACGGGGGCCGTAAAGAAAGTGAGTCGAAGTCAGACACTTGAGACCGACGGGTAACCTGGCATATCGTTTCCTTTTTCTTCGCGGCGCTTTTGCGATCCTACGTTTTACCGTACCGTTTTTGTTTGCTGTAGAGCAAGAGTAAATCGACTTACAGTCGGATATATATATACCTCCTATTAACGGGCACCTCCCCATAACAGACAGTTTCAAATTCCCCACAGCTGCCTGTTGTTGAGAGGTTTTACTGTATTTTTGCACACGATTTTAACATTTATTATCAGCTCGGAACACCCTTGCTGTCTTCGATTTTGTGTGTTTGTGTGCTGTTTAAGAGTTATTGTTTCAATTTTCCGGAAAACAATAATTTGCAGAATCAATAAATCGGTGGCAATATTCAGCCAATACGGCCGTACCGGTTGATACTGGCGTTATTTAATTTAATAACTAGACATAAAGTTAAAAAAAATTGTTGCGTGTAACAAGCCAAAAACTGACTTCATAATCGCGCATTGTCAGCCGTCAGAACATAATTTACATAATACATTTAAAACTTATTGAATACAAAAAAATCTGTACTGTATTGACTACATTTTGCCTACGCCTCCATGTCCGTCTGGCTTTTATAGTCGAACAACAATTAACCGACGACGGAGAGACGGCGTTTTTTGGAAGCCTTGATTTAGCAAGTCAAAAAAAGTAAAGAATGCTGATGTTGTATGGAAATTGTTGGAGCAGATTTTTAATTGTATATACAGCTTGACCAATATAGCTGAAACCCTGGTCACCAACAAGCACAGTGGCTTAAATGGACGCGTAGACAGCGACGTAAATTGTTTACTCCACTATGTTGGATTATACAGGGTGATTCAAAACATATGCGAAACAGTATAGGCACGTGTAGCTGAGGTTGTTTAACACCTAAATCAACTAGTAATTTTTTTTAATTCGGCGCCATCTCGCAAGTTGCGGCTAAAGAGTGTTTTTACGTCAATTAATTAAAATATAAATAATCTCCTTGTTTCTTGTCCCATTTTGATAAACTTCGTCATTTTGGAAAGCTAACAATCCAACCTCCACTTTTCACGCTCATTTCTTAACTGGAAATTAAGCTTTTCAAAACAACTAACTTTATCAAATTCAGACAAGAAACAAAAATGTTATTTACATTTTAATGAATTGATGTTAAAAAGCTTTTTCTAACATTATATCTCCGTATCGGTGCCGAATTAAAAAAAATTTTAATGATTTAAGTGTTAAATAAGCTTGGCTACATGTGGTTAAAGTTTTTCCCATACGTTTTCAATCACCCTGACAATTAAAAAAAAAAGCGGCACTTAAAAAGAATTTACAATCACATTGTAGAAAAGACACTCCCATTTAATTATACAGGGTGTTTCAGGAGTAATCTGCAGCATGGCAAGGGTGTGTTCCACAAGTAGTTAAAAATAAATCCCAAAGAGTGTTGCATTTGTTTTAGTTTTGAGTAATATATTTGTATTTGTGATTTCAATATTGGAAGTGGCATTTTAAAGAATTATTAGTATACAGTACGTTCGCAGATGGGGATGACAAGAGGACAAATGGATCAAACTTTCAAAGACACCAAAGAAAGCGTTTCCTCATAAAACTTTTTGTTTGGCTAAAAATAAAATTCACGATAAAAGAATAAAATTTACATGCTGATATGCAAAAATTGTAGGCGCTTAAAGCCCGAAGTTCTGTAGATTGCATGCCCAGTAGTTATTCAATAACTTTGTTAGTAAAGAAGTTATAGCCTGTTAAGCAGTTTAGGCAATGTATGGATTAGGTATATAAAATTTTTTTACTTTGCTTACTTGGCCTCCACGGTTCAGCTTTCTTGGCCGGTTCCTCAGCTTTATCAGCGCCGCCTCTTCTCCATGATGATTCACTTTCAACGGGACGTTTAGGCCCTTCTGCGGTTCGAGCTTCCGCTTTAGATCGCCACGAATTACTATCTTTCGGTGTTTTATCCCTCAGTGCTTCACGTTCCTCCTGCAGTCTACGTTCAACTTCTTCTTCTCTTTGTCTTTGTTTTGCAGCCACTCTCTCTAACATTTCTTGCTGTTCACGGTATTTCCTCTCCCTTTCTTCTCGTTCCACTTTCTCTTGTTCTTCCTTCTCTTTACGCGCGATTTCTTCCAACCGCTGTTTTTCTTCCTCTTCTCGGCGTTTCTCTTCCTCGCGTTTGCGCTCTTCTTCCTCTTGTTTCTCCTTTATCCACCTTGTACGCCGCTCTTCCTTGCGCGATCTCTTGCGATCGGCCAAACGTTTCTTGCGTTCTTCTGTCAAATGTTTCTCGAATTCATTCAGTTTGTCCTATAAATGGATAATATTATAATTAGGCTATTTGTAAACAGTGTATAAAAATAGTCAGCGTTAAAGTAATTTCTTGCATTTTGTAACTCAAAACATTTTAAACTTTGTCTTACACAAATCTATAAATTAACGGTATTTAATACAGGCTTTGCCGCGAAGCCGGGTTCGATGAGACGCGGCCCGCCGTCGTTTCAAACCCCCGTTGCCTGATACCATAAGCACAGTACGATTAA
>JABXWE010011525.1:0-16262 GCA_014611495.1 Limonius californicus | reverse complement strand
CGCATCAAAATCGGAGCAATACTTTCGGCTGTAGGAGCGTCACATACGTACGTACATACGTACATACGTACCCACCCACAGACAGACATTTTTTAAAAACCACTTTTTTGGGTTCCTAGAGACCCAAAACGGATATATCCGTTAAAATCTCGATTTCGAAAATTTTCATGATTTCAATACTTACCCTATAAGGTATGGGAAAGTAAAAAAAGGTTAGGCTAACTTAGAGTTCGATTAAATTAAAGTTACGTTGAGTTGAAGTCAATAGTAAGATGTATCAGATTAGCTTTAAAGAAAATTAGTTAAAAGTGTTGATAAAGCCGGGGTAGTTTTGTTTCTCCTAAAATGAGATTAGATTATGAAAGAGTAAATGAAAATCGACTTGAAGGTATGTTAAATTAAACTCCATTAAGTTAAGTTAATCTTATATCAGAATAGATTTCGATAACCTTGTTTTACATTATATCAAAGTTGGAACAAGTTAAATTCGATGACAGTTAGCTTGGATATTGTAACACTAAAGTCATGTTACTATAAGTGGTACAAGTAGAATTTATGGTATGTTACTTGGGTTAAAATTAAATTAAAGTAAGACAAATTAACCGGCCTAGATGGTTTAGTGGTTAGCGCACTTGCCTTGAGATCCAAGGGACGCGGGTTAGAAGTGGAAAGATGTTCAAAAACCGCGTCCTAGATCCTCGAATAACAACAACAACAAGATAAATTAGGTTAAAGTTAGCTTTGGTTGTGTACAACCTAAAATAGTCTATTTTAGAGTAAATTGAAGTTAAACTGGGTTGAATGTTATCGGAATAGGTTGGCTTACTGTTACGTTAGAATAAATTCCAATGACAGTGACTTAGCTTGTGTTGAAACAGGTCAGATTACGTTTACGTTATGTTAAAATAAAGTTAGATAAATTGGCGTTATCTTACGTTAAAGTAAAAATTTTGATTATATGTCACACTGAAGTTAAATGTAAGAACAATGTTAAGTTAGTACAAGCATGGTAAAAGTTATTCCAAGACAGCCTCCGATGAAGTTATATTACTTAGGTTAAAGTTAGGTTAAACTCGGTATGGTTATTATATGTTGGAATGGTATTAAGTTAAGTTATCACTGTATTCGAATCTATTTCAACGAATTTAGGCAACAGTTAAATAGGTGTGGTCAGGTTAACGTTAGCTAAAGTTAAGTAGGACCAAAGCAAGATGCAGGTTGGGCTACATCAGATTATGGTAGTTTAAGATAAGTCAAAGATATTTAAACTACATTTATGGCTGGCTTAGGTTGAATTATACAAGATTAGGTTAAGCGAAAATGAACTGATGTTAAGTCAATCTATTTTAGATTCTTCTTCTTAAAGTGTCTTCTTCATTACTGAATGTTGTCAACAATTCTGGCGAAATCTTCTCTGTTTTTAGCTGCTCTAATTAAGAAGTGGGTATCCATACCCGACCATTCCCTAATGTTTTTAAGCCAACAACATCTTCTTCGTCCTGATCCTCTTTTTCCTTTTACCTTGCCTTCCATGATAAGTTGCAGTAGGCGGTATTTATCGATGCGTTAGACGTGTCCAAGGAATGCAGTCTTTCGTTTTTTGATGTTTGTCACTAATTCTTTATCCCATTGCATACCTTTTAGCACTTCATCATTAGTAATGTGTTCAGTCCATGAAATGCGCAACATTCTCTGGTATACCAGATATATATATCCAAAATTGAAAAGATTGAAGACTTTTAATAATCTGTTTTTTAGCGTCCAGGTTTCCACACCGTACAACATTATCGAGTATGTGTAGCATTTCACAAATCGGAAACGTGGCAAGGTGTAGTCCGCGGTTAGTAAGTTTTTCATCTTCGGAAAAGCTGCTTTCGCTAGTTCTATTCGTGTTCGCACTTCCAAATCCGGATTTATATCTTCTGTCAGTCAGCGTCCGAGGTATTTAAACTTTGAGACTATTCCAATTCGCTCGTTATTTATTCTTAATTTGATGTGTGCTCTTGGATTTTTGCTGAATTCCATCATCTTGGTTTTTTTCGTGTTGAGTTTTAGTCCGAGTGCTTTATTGCGTCAATTAAACGTTGTAGTCCTTCAGGACTGTCAGTAATTACTGCTGTGTTGTCCGTAAATCTGAGGTTATTCATAAGTTGTCCATTCACTTTAATACCTTCTTCTGCATTTTCTAATGCTCTACGAAAGATTTCCTCCGAGTATATGCTAAATAGCAACGGCGACAATACACATCATTGTGTAACACCTCTTTTTATTGGTGCCATTTCGGTAGTTTTGTTAGCTATCCTCACGGTTGCTACTTGGTGCCAGTAGAGCTTCTTTAGGAAATTTATATCTTCTTCGTCGATGCCTTTATCTTTGATGTTACGGGCCAATCGAGCTTTTCCGTCGACCCGTAACGAGATAGGTGGAAAAAGGCCTACAGCTTAGCTCAGACAAGTAGGGGGAGTTCGCAAAAATGGCTTACCTGAGGAAATCTTCGTAGTTGTGTACAGGGTAAGTCAAAATTAGGTCCTCGTGGAAGGCCGAGAGGCCAACAGCTTACGGGAATGGAACTCACCTTCATTGTGCCTCCTCCTATATATATGAAGCTTGCAAAATTCGTACACAAACAAGTACAAAAGACACAATAATAAGAGGCAGTAAATTTCTAACACACAACTGCTAAAAATGACAGTACAAGAAAAAAATGACAACAAATGATCACTCTATGATTCTGGATTACATCTTTACTTTTAGAACGTTCAAAAAAAAACTTGCCGCCGCTGGTGCACCGATATTTACGTTTTTCATACAGCTACGTGCACCAGGGACGCTGAAGTTCACAAGAATAAAACAGGATATAATTTGGTAGCTTTATAATCAACAGAGAACACCACAAACGGCGAAAGAAGGTCGTTTTCTAGTTACATGAAAGCAAAATTTGAAGTTTGCAAGTTAACCCGAAAAAAAGGTTTGTTTCTCACAACACAAACACTAGATTTTTTTTGAACGATTCTAGGAACGGCCGGCACAATACTGGGGTTGTTTCTTTTTTCTTTCCCCGATGCAGGTACAGTCTGGGGTACTTTCAGGTCCGGGAAAAAGGGTAGGCGACTTCAGAACAGAAAATTTTTGGGAGACGAAAACTTAGTTGGTACGCCCCTGGGAATTAAGATGAAATGGGCGTCCTTCACAACAGCGTCGCAATGTGCAGGTACAGAGAATGGGCTTGACACTATAACCCGCCAAAGGCGATCGGCTAATTCGCAATAATTTGCGTCTTGTTTGGGTTTAAAATCCTATCGTACTTCTTTAAGATCCGACAATTGTCGATGTGCTGTTTTCACCCCATGGTAAAACAACGAAACGAAAATTACACCAGGTATACCCGTCGAAAACCCAAGCCGATACTTGCAGCACTCGATTTATTTACGGCTCTTCCCCGAAGATGTAATTTAGGAAGCCCCGGAGCTATCAGAGATCGAAAATTGACTCTCTGAAAAACGCAACACGACCCTATATTCCCCCAAAAGATTGTACCATATTACGAAATACTTCTAGAACGAAAGTGACCACGTGCGACCTTCGAGAGAAGCCTAAAAACATTTCCTAAATGCTAGCACTGTTTAATAAAGAAATTCCTGGAAATCCCGTCTGATCGGCAAAAATATAGTTCACAAAAAAAAACCTTGAGACTGGTTTGGTCATAAATTAATCTCTGAGAGGAAAATACTAACAAAACTGTTGTCAACACAGCTCAATCTTAGAAAGACGCAAAATAGCGAAACTGTATCCAACGTAAAATCGCAATTAAAATAACGTTCTTAATTCTTACGAAGCGGCAATCAAATTAAGAAATTAACTCATATAGAGCGGCAATTTTTTAAAAGAACATAACATTGAGTATCCGTATTAATTCTGTATGTCTAATGCTTTTTCATAATCTAGAAAGCATATGTACACTTCTTTCTGTTGGTGTTTTTGTAGTATAACTGATAAGCTGAATAGTGCATCACGTGTGCCTAGCCCCTGTCGGAACCCAAACTGTGAATCACTTAAGTCTTCCTTACATTTTCTGTATATTCTGCGTTGTAATACTTTTAAGAATAGCTTCAGCATATGGTTCATAAGGCTGATAAAGCGGAATTCGTCGCATTTCCTTGCGTCAACTCTCGTCGGTATGGGGATAAATATTGATTTTAGCCAATCACTTGGTATGTTACCTGTTTGGTATATTGAAATAAAAAGGAGCATCATTACTTGTAAGTTTTCATCCTCTATAAGTTTCAAGAACTCGTTATAAATTTCATAGGGTCCGACAGCTTCGCCATTTTTTGTTGCTCGTAGTGCCCCTACGATTTCTATGGTCAGACCATGGTCTATATTTATCGTGGGCTCGATTTCTGCTCCATCGTCATCAAATATGTTTTCTACGTATTCCCTCCACACCTCCTTCATTTTCTCGTTGTTGATGATTAATTTATTATTTTGACTAGTACTCTTATTACCACTGCTTCTCCTTGGGTTACATGTAATTTCTTTAATCTTCTTGTGAATGTTGAACAGATCATGCCTTGTTTGTAGCTCTTCTATTTCGTCGCATCTGTCAGGCATCCGTTCTTCTTTGGCGTCTCGAATTTTCCTTTGTGTTGCCCTTTGATTTCCTGGTATTGTTGGTTACTTTTATTTTTGTAGGTTCTTCGTTTAGAGTTACTATTTCTACTGTGATTCATAGTTTCCTATTGTTATACGCGCCGTAGTCTATAGTATCAGATTGTACACTTACGAATATGGTTTTTATTTTGTTCCAGTAAGTTTCTATGTCTTCCGCATTTTACAGTTTTTGCACTCCGGTATTCTGTAAGTTTTCATTCAGGATCGTTTTTGTTTGTTCTAGTTGCGCTGTATCTTTCAGTTTTTCCATGTTTGGTTTTTTATGCCTTCTAGGTTGTGTCTTTTTTAGGCGTATGTTTACACTTCCTACGACGGAGTTGTGGTCTGAACCTACATCGCTACCAGGGTACGTTTTAACACCCTTTATACCGTGCCTGTAACGTTTCTCTATTAGAATGTAGTCTGGTTTCTTACTACCCGGTTTTCATTGTGTTGCAGTGATGTCCACGTATAGTCTTCTGGCTGGAAATGTACACCATGCATTCTCCCCTTGGCATACTTGTATTAATGTGCTTCCTCTATCGTTTTGTTCGGCTAGGCCATAATCTTTCACGATGTCTTCGACCCTGGCTTTGCCCACTTTAGCATTGAAGTCGCCCAATATGATGGTTATTTCATTTCTTTGATGTGGGATTTTAGCTGTTTAATTTGTGCGTATAAATTGTTCAACTTCCGCATTGGGTTTATAGGCTGTAGGCGCATAGATTTGTAATATTTTAATATTTTTTGGCTTGGCATTTAGTTGTATTAGCATCGCTCTAGCTGATAGTGGCACAAAATTGGCTATTGATTTATTAGTGCTCTTATTGACCATAATCCCAACTCCGTTCAGAGATGGTTTGCTTCTACGTTGCCTGAGTAGTATAAAGTATTATTCCCAATATTACATTTGCCGGATCCTGGCCATCTGGTTTCACCGATACTCAAAATATCTATCTTAAGTCTTTCTATTTCCTGAGCTACGTTATGAGCCTTTCCACCCATAAATAAGCTCCTTACATTCCATGTACCTATTTTAGTACTTTTGCTCTTCTTCCTGTCCACATACGGGTGGTTCCTATTATTTTCTCTCGTGGTGATTCTTAGCACCCCTTGATTACCGAGGGCTGCCACGGACTAGGGGCCGATTCCGTTTCGAAGACCGTCATGATTTTTATATCTTGAGAAAATAGCGCAGTAGTTTCTCCTTGCTTCTGCGCCGCAGTGCTATGGCCGTTTTAGCATTAGCTGCGCCCATAGCTATTCGGTAATAAGCCTTAGTGAAGTTAACCTCCCGTAGCCCTATCCCGGTACTGGTAATATTGTTGTCCATCACTAGCCCCTATTTTGTCCACGGGTACATTCTGTACCAACCCTGTATCCTATCTATAGGGCCTTCCCCGATCCGCCAGCTGGACACGCGCCGTGTTGAAGTTGGGGTTCCCCATCTGGCTTCGCACATACAGGTCTTGCTAACCCCCTACTTAGTTCAGAGGTTACCGCATGTGGTCTACAACTCTACACCAGCACGGCTAGGTTAGATTAAACTTCTCTTCAATACGGGTTATTTTAAGTTAGGCTCTTAGATTACAGAAGACTAAATTTAGATTAGTGTGTAGGTTAAATTTAAGTTAAGTTAAACGTTAAGATGGATTTAGATATAGTTGGAATAGCTTGAGCTATTGTTGAAATAGATTTAATGAAGTTAATGTTGAGTGATGATCGATTTGTTTGTGTTACGTTATGTTTAAATTGGAATTACTCGTAGTTTAATTAAGTTTAGTTAAGATTAAGTTGTCATTATCTTAGATTATGTTTGACTAAAGTTTTTCTACGCAGATTCTGACAAAGTTATGGTATAGGACTTAGGTTAGATTTGGAATATTGCCGATTGTCTAAAGTCTAAAGCAGTTAGGCTATCGTCATGGTACTATAGGTTATACTGGATTAAATTAGATTATTATTATGGTAAATTAGTTAGAACCAGAATAATTTATATCGGATTCGAACTTTTGAAATTGGAATTGGTTAGTTTAAGGTTAATGAGTTGTTACATTTTAGATTGAATATAGTTTAGGTTACATCAGGTTAAGTTAACATCATGTTAGCATTTGCTTCAATTAATTTAACTTGGTTCGAGATTTATTTAAAGTAGATCAGATTAGGTCTACTCTAGTTTATGGTGTGTAGACTCAAATTTAGCTTACTACATGTTAGGTTAGATTAGATTAGACTCGATCATTTATGTTAAATTATGGTTACTTTAGGTTAAAGCAATGTTAGGTTTTCGTAGGTAATCATTTAGTGTGGGATAGATTGAAGTTAAGTTAGGTTAAAGTGGTCTGAGATAGGTTTAATTAATGTTACCTTAAGATCGACGCAGATAAAGTTAGGTTAGTTTGGTGAAAGTCGGAATACATAATAAATACATTAAATTGAAGAAATTTTAGGATATATTTAGACAACTTAGGCTTACACTATGAAATAGTTTAGAATTCGGTTACAGTTAGCTTAGATTATGTAAGGCTGTAGTTAAATTAATGCAGGTTTCACTAAAACCCACTTAGATTAAAGTTAATCGCAACAGAGATTGCGCAGAATATTGTTAGGTTAGCTGGGTTACAAATAGCATAGGGTAAATTAGGTTAGACTAAGGTTTGCTTATCTATGACTAAAATTCGGTTACTACGGGTTGGCTTAAAATTAAAGTAAGATACTATTATTGTATTTATTTTTTTACAATTATATTGCATTATTAATTCCACATTGTGGAAGGTGTGGTGTGAAGGTGTTGGAGACGATACCTTTCATGACATTCTTTTAAATTGCCTCGACCTTCAGTGAGAACAAGCCTTCATCACATCACTGAAATTTCTACACAGTTTACAAGAAATTAAGTAATTAGTTAGTCCTATTCACAAACCTGCAAATTAAATATTCAAAAGTTCTTCCAAGCACGATCTTGTAAAATTAAAGTAAAGTCTACTTTTTGTGGCAATTTCTTACAACATTTTCAGGAATTAAAATTTAATCCAATGTCACTTCTCCAAGGCTATTGGTGTTAAGCATTCATTAACGCCCTTTTGTGCCCGTCGTTTGGTGGTCAACGTACTTTCCTATAAATCGAAGGAATGCCTGTTCGAATCCGGCTGAGATTGGTTACAGTTTTTAGCAGGGAAAAATTTGAAAGCGGGAAAAGAAGTAAAGCTGTAGGTTCGGTGCCACAGCGATGTGCGGCACTACCGGGCTGGAAAGTATCCCAGATAGGCAAACTTTATAGTTAAGGTGTACAACAGGCCAAACAGCTTGAATGCAAAGAGATACTTAGAAAACCGCACCTTAAATTCCGGCTATGCTAAACCAGTAATTATTCCATTAAAGTGTGTGTTCGTAATTGTTCTACTAACATTAAGGGGCTACTAAAGTGATTCAACATAAACATTCTCTATTGTCACTATAACTACGTTAATCAACCATTTTTCCATCTGCGGTTTTTTTAACTGGTAGACAACATAACCAAGAGAGAATTATCAAAAAAATACGCTAGAACTTGCCATAAAATATTTCCGGTACGGTATGGTAAAGTTAATCTACTTCTACGATATATGTAGAATTAATTTAGTAAATTATTTAATCTTATTACAAATTGTCAATCTTTAAGAACATAATTCAGACAACCCCATTGTCAAGATTTATTTGATTTTCAGAACAGAATAATGCCAAGACTCTGTTACCAATCCAGTATAGTTTATCGTATATTATACGTATGGTCTTTCACACTGGCTGCAGTTCGTTTTCTAGCGTTCAAGTACACAGCCGTAAGCCCAGTGGCGGACAGGGAAAAGAATATAATGGTTTATCGATGTAAAAAGTCACATTTAATGTTTGGGTGCCAGGTCGCTTTAAGATTCCTTTAATACCAAATATTGTGTATTTTATGAACTGCCTGCTTCAATGATTCAATTTATAAGTAATTCTCAGCATGATAAATAATTTAATTATTTAATTATTACGTTGAGAAATTAATCATACATCCGCAGAAGGGTTTTACCCAATTTTACGATATAATTATCCTTGTGTGGATTGTTTTCCATTTTAGCGATGGTTTTTAAACGCTTCCATTCTTTATAGTCCTTATCATCATATGGCCTCCAATTTTCAGATGTAAACGTTTTTTGCAAACTCTAAAACTTTAAAGTGTAGCTACTTAACATACATTGTGACAAAGCGTTCACCTCTGCACAACCCATATCGTACTTTGATGATGTATACCATATGGTCACAGGTATTGGTAATAGAAGCCCAACACAAAGTAACCAGGAATAAACTAGAAATTAAAAATTAATTTCAAACTTTGCGATGTCAATTGTATATACCTTTATAAGTGGTAGAAAAATCGTCGTTCGGTGGGTTAACAAAGGTATAAATGGTAGCTAAAATCATAATAGCTGTGCCTAAAACGGCCCAGGATATCCTCCAAAACGAGTTGATCTTCGTTTGACTCATGAATTCTATGTCCCAGCAGAAATTTTGTAGTCCTATGTTGACAAAAGGTTTGAACGATTAATGACAATATCTTAAATTATGCTGAAAGAATTTATGGAAATACTTACCATAACAGTAACTGACTGCTATAAGTGTAACTGTTACTAAGACACAATTTACCATATCGCCCCCATAATCACTTATTAAATCCATTAAATAATAGCCACCCTAAAAGTACTTAATGAGTATAGCTTAGTTAAATAGTAATATTAATATATTAACTATCAGCGCTATATTGAGAACTTGGATCTAGGAAATTACACTGTAAAGATTATTGCAATGCATTGACCAACTTTACTTAAAATGTATATACTAAATTATTCACCTACAGAATGTAAGTCACTAAGTGACTCTTTTTTGACCACCAATACCTAAACCTGTTACCTTAATTTCCTTGCTCATCCCAACATATTAGAGACTCAGCTATGTGAAAGAATGGCTGGCTAGCGTGGTATAAAACGGTGCGGTCTAAGAACTTACCAACAAGATTTTAATTTTTTAATTGGTATTAAAGAAAATCCCAGTAATCAATCATTAACCACGTATGTTTACCACTGGTCAGACTCCTACATGTCTATGTATTAACCTCTTCATTCAAATTATTGAATGTCCTCATGGGACAGATTATAATGAATTCGGTCAAAAGAATTACGTTCCAAATTATTGGAAAAAACTGTTACTAGCAACCTTTTTCTTGTTCTTGTCTTTCTCCTTCAAATGTCATACACTTCCCTATTGTTCGGTAGGATCCTAAAGCTAAATATTCTCGGATAGAAATGAGTATACCAAGAACTTACTGGTGTGAAATATATAATCGAAATTCCATAGCACAAGCTCGCCGATACCAACGCATACTTCCAAAATTGTAAACCTGGGAAGCAATACTTGAGGTGGTTAATAACCACAACTTGCAACCCATGGATACTTCCAATAAAGATGACGATTAGCATGAAGAAGAACATAGCGGCGTACAGCTAAAAGAAAAACAAATTTGTAGTAGCTATAAAAGCCAATAATTTCGATTTCGTACTTGAGGCACAGTTGCTATACCTGCAAATGCTTGAGGGTATGCAATAAAAACCATGCTGGGTCCATTGCTTGAAATTTCATCCATGGTCATGTTCAGTCGCCACGCCAAATGACCTAATGCTGCAAAGTTCGCAACTCCAAACAACAAACTTGTTACAACGTCAACGGTTACGACTACAACCGATATTCTAGAACAACATTTGCGTTGAAGAAAAGTTATTTTAGTTTTATACCTACGTTTTCGCAGGATAATGAAATTTGTTGAAGGAAGCGTATGTAGTAATAACACCAAGTCCTTGGGTAAGTGAGATAAAGCTCTGCAGGGTAGCTTGGTACCACACCTAAGTTATTGGCAATTAACATCTAATTACTCAATTCTAATAATAGGTTTTACTTCGTAACATGGTATTTTCGACCAGTCCGGTTTGAACAGATACCAGATACCTTCATAGGCGCCTTTGAATTGAGCGTTTTTTGCTACCAGAATCAGAAGGATCACATAGGGAAAGTATGCCAAAAAGTAGCTAAATTTTCCTACCATTTGTCGTGCTAATGGTGCAAAAATTATTACCCATGTGATCAACGACCAAACTATCATGTTAATGTTTGGCGCTCCAACACCGTTACTTAAGGATTCCTGAGGTTTCAAACGAATGACTTCTTTGCTGCAACGAATGTCTTTAAATTGCATCTACCTTAATTGGAAGAACTTACAAAAAGTACAATTCCTCGCTGAGTAAGTAATGTTGATTGGAAATAGTGCTAACATTAGAAAGAGAAATACAAGAATCTCCCCATTCGGATTTGCAGACAGTCCAAGGCAGTACAAACGAAAAGGATTGAATAAAATAAAAGCCCATGTAAGTGGTAAGTGCGCCATAGTAAGTTGAAATAGACAATGATACCAAAGCTTGGCACCACCCAACTCCTAGAAAGTTTCCTTAATTTTTTTATTCTCTTATTTATCTACTTTTCTCACCAGAAAGTCCTGGAGCTAGCGCTTTAAATGCTTCAGTGCTTGGTTTAGACGAAAATTGTCCCATGATTATTTCCAAATAATACAAAGGGATACCGATGACCATGGTAATAAAAATGTAGCTAATCAGAAATGCACCTCCGCCATTTTCTGAAGCTTTATGTGGGAACCTCCAAACGTTTCCCAATCCTATCGTATTCGAAATGCAGCATGTTGTGAATAGCAACGAATTTTTCCACGTAACACGTTTTCCAATTTCTTCTCTTTTTGGGTTAATCAGTGGAGCTTCAGTGGCGCCATGGAGTTGCATTTTAAATTTAGAACTGTCAAGTTTCGGAAGAAACTGACGAATAAGTCAAATGTCGTTGCTATAACAATTCAATTTGTTTGGGTTTCGTCCCGAGGTCCTTGAATGGGTTCGAAACAAAGAACTTGTTCAAGAATATCTTTTTTTTAAGCAATTTTGGTTCCAAGAAAATAACTAATCTATACAAAATCAAGAAGGAAATCCGAATCTGCTCAAACTTTAATTTTTTATTGGTTAAATATTAAAAATATTACAACGCGTGTATTCTTCATTATTCTTATGCACCTTTATACATTTATAATGGCTTTTAAGAAAATATCACAAATTAAATTGTTAGGTGTTTCTTCTGGTCGTCTACACGCTTTCCATTCGGAAATATCGCTGTCATTGCTAGGAGGCCACTTGTCGTAGTTGAAACTGCTCCAAAACATTAGGATTAGGAATTTTATGCGGATCAGTAGGCCAATACATTGGCTTACCAGCTGATAATACTTCGCATTTTAACTGTTTAGATGCTGCTAAAAGTTCCCTAGCTTTAGTTGTAGTTAGCCTAGATCCCCAGTGTGTGTTCTTTGCATTAAAGTCACCTCCAATGATGAATCTATTCCCTTGGCTATCGAGAAAATCTATCTATATTCTATTCTTTCTTGATAGCATGTCTCGGTGGACAGTATAATGCTGTGATTATTACCCCATACGATTTTGTTTTAATGTTAACAGTGTGGCCTGTATTTCCCCTGTTTGGTAGCCCATTTCTTGGTGGTGGAAGATGGATTCCTTTATGATAATTGCACTTCCTCCTTTTGCTGCATTGTCCGGGTGGATCGTATAATAGACTTTAAATCTCTTAAATTTGATGTATGTCTCCTTCGTGAAATGGGTTTCAGATTTGAGACATACATCGAATTTTTCTAGGACTCTTGCTGATGTTGCAGCAGTCCATTGGAATTCCACTCTAGAATTCTTAACTGATTAGCCATTTTTAGTTTTAGGGATCGCTCCTTGTGTGCGATATTCTAATTTGGAAATACGTTCATCCATTTTATTTAATTTCCGCAATATTTGTTGAAGCATTTTGCCAATGAATGAATTTGTTTGGTTTGTTTTTTCTCATCATGTTTATCTGTTTTATCGGACACTGTTTGGTTGTAGGCTTTGTTATTAGATCCGTTTCCTTGTTGTGTTAAAACTGTGTTTGTTTTAGGCTGAGCGGGTCTTTGAGGTTGTTTTAGCAGACTAGGTTTCTTGAGTTGCCTATTCTTAATGTTTTGCATTTCTTTTGCTACTAAACACCCACGATAGGTGGCTGGATGCCCTTCTCCACAATGAACACATTTTGGAGTTGCATCTTCTGGTTTTTCACAAACCGCTGTGAGATGTTTCCCAGTGCATCTCACACATCTGGTTTCTTCAGCGCAGTACCTCTGGGTATGCCCATAAGCTTGACACCGCTTACACTGCGGATTTGGATTTTCTAATTGGCTGAATTTGAACTCTTAAGCTTATGATGTCGGTAATGCTGAAGATTTTGTTAATATCTTCATCATGTCTGAATGACAGCATGAACATGTTCAGTGGCTTTTTTGTTTCATACTTTAGTTTTGTAGTAACTTCAAGAAGTTTATATCCTCTTCTTCTCATGTCCTTCGTTATTTCATCAGGATCACAAGAATGATGAAGGTTGATGGCCATTACCTTAATTGGTCGTTTCTACTTACTTTCATAGGAGTACCATGCATAATTTTTTTCATATAATATCTTAATAAGAGCTTGGTACATAGTCTTCCCCATTCTCAACGTTGATTTTAACATTTTTATCATTAATGATTTTAATTTGCTACCCCGTCATCATATTGGTTATGAGGTTATGGAGTGCGTTAAAATTTTCAACTCCGTCTACTATTATTGGAGGTGGTTGCAGTGCTTTTCTTGCTTTTGCTTGTTCTTTTTCTTTTTCTGGAACTTTTGGAATGTGTTGTGGAGGACTGTGTTGTAGAGGGGTAAGTGACGTACCAATTTTTCTTTTTTTTCCTATTTTTACCCTTATCCATTCGGTCTCCTTGGCTAATTCTTCCTCATCAGTGAAGTATTCAGTCGGTTTTTCTTTTTCTTTTCGAACTGGTGAACTTTGCCCCAGACTTTTTTCTAACCCCTTGTATTTGATTTTAGTTCTACACGCATTTTCCGCATATTTTCGAGTTGCTGCTGCATTGCATTAAGTTTACTAACTGTGCAATTTCGTTCATACTCAGAATTCTTCCAAGCGTTATGAAGCGCCTGTTAATTCTGTGTTCTCGCGCTATTTTCCTGGGTTGTATTGGTGTTCCCTGACACATTGTTACAAGATAGCTTATGGCCGTGAACTTCACCACCGGGTATCACTCGCGCACAATGATAACCGCATATCACTCTTTTGCACGTTGTGAGAGCATCGTACACGTCTTTATCGTATGAAACTCAAACGTATATTAAAAAAACGAATATGATGTTGATTTTAAGAGAATACAGAGGGGCAGTGGACTTAACAGTACGACGACATGCACAAAGATACCCGGATCGACACCTTCCATCACGTAATGCCTTTAGACGTTTGGAAAGAAATTTGTGGCGATAGCCACAGGTGAGACAACGACTTGTCAAAACTGCACAACCTGAAACGGCAGTCATCGAACAAGTAACTGGTAATCTCCATACAAGTCAACGAGCACTTGCAAGAACTGTAGGCTTTAGCTAAAATTCAGTATTAAACATTTTAAAAGCAAACCGGTTTCATCCTTACCGCGCACATTAATACAACACCTTACTGGAGATGATTACTCACCTCCAGTATCCATTGTTTTTAAGAAATAGATACAATTACCATTTCCATTCACAAGATAACCCACATTGCATTCGGCAAGCACACTTTCAAAGAATTGTTACTGTAAGTGTGTGGTGTGGTATCGTTTACAACTTTATCATTGGCCTCAACTTCCTTGAGGGCAGCTTAAATGAGGAAATGTATTTACATTTTACAGATAATGATTTGCCTCCACTTTTAGAAGCCATTCCTTTGTATGTTAGAAAGCGTATGTGGTTTCAAATGACAGAACACCTGCCCGTTACCATACACTTCTAAGAAACTACCAAGATGAAACTTTCCATAACAGATTAATTGCAAGAAGTGCAATTCATTCTTGGCCTCGACGTAGTCCGGAGTTGACTCCGTTAGATTACTTTTTGTGTGGAAATGCGGGAAGATTTACGTGGAATAATTATTGAATTATGAGGTCAAGCATTTATTTTATTTTAAACGAAACATTTATAGACATGCATTTTTTTATTTGAATTTATTTACATATATTAAATAATATTTTTATTGCTCAAAGTATTATCGAATGTATAGTTAAAAAAATACAAAATAATATCTTTTCTTAAAGTTTTATTACTGAAAAACATGTTCAAATAAAAAAATACAATTTTTATTAGAGTAGACCAGCTTAGAATACATATGCTGTAGGTAGTTGTGTTACCCTATTACAAATTAACTCTTACAACCACATAATTGATAATAATTTGATAGTGGTATGAGTTAAACTAATATATCTTGAGGTAAACAGTGTTTTAGACAGCAGTGAAAGTTTTTTTTGGTCCAGGTGATGTACTTCTGGAAGAGCAAGCACTTAAGAAAAAAAATAGGCTAAGGATGTAGTTTATTTCCTTTATTATTTAACCTGTATCTAGAAGTGGTTCTAATGAACTGGAAACTGAACTGTGGAAATACAGGTGCGGCTATAGACGAGTATCGACTTAACTTTGAGTTTCGCTGATGATTAGTTTATTCCAGCGCAAATAAGAGGTACATGTAAGTTTAAAGAAGACTGTATATCTAGTGGTAAATAGTGAGACAAGATTCGAAGTGTTAATTAATGAAGAAACGACAGTTAAACAAGTAGAAGAATAAAAATACTTTGGTGTTTTAGTGGCTAAACATCGACTTGGAGGACAAGAAATTAAACATCGAATATAGGAAGGAAGAAAGATGTTAAATCCCAAAAAAACAACTAAATAACGTATGGGACGAATACTGGTTGAGTCAAACTTTTGCTATGGAAGTGAAATTTGAACAATTAACACACGCATAAGACGCAGATTAAACGCTGTAGAAATGGACTTGAGACGTAGTACTAGAGTAGAAAGATTTCAACATATATCCACGAGGCAATCAGAAAAAAATGAAAGCTACAGGAGCAGTATTGGATAGAACAGAACGTGGAAATTTGCGATGATTTAAACAACCAATGAAAATGCTCAAAGAGCGCTGGCCGCGATATTTATTTCAGTGGGTTTCATCAGGAAGGAAAAAACACGGAAGACCTAGACTACACTGTTACGTTTTAACAGTAGATCAATCTACCTTTTAAGGTATTATTTATATGCAACCTCAAGGTATTTCGCAAATACCTCTTAATGCGGTATAGTTAAGGTATTATACCCATTCATGTATTAAATATACCTTACAGGGAGGTATATAAATATAGCTTTAAAGGTAGAATTACGTAACTTAAGTGACAATACATAACCTTTATAGAGGTAGAACGGTAACCGTGAAGGTATATTATCTCACTTCAACGGTTGTGAGTATGCCTTAATGAAAGGTATAAATAATTACTTCTGAAGGTAGAATTACGTAACTTAAGTGACAATACATAACCTTTATAGAGGTAGAACGGTAATCGTGAAGGTATATTATCTCACCTCAACGGTTGTGAGTAT
>JABXWE010011524.1:0-10125 GCA_014611495.1 Limonius californicus | reverse complement strand
TTAAAGAAGAAGTGCCCATCAAGGAGCAACTTCCGCTTTCCTTTTTCTGACATCACGAACTCGACAGGCATTTTCACAGAGGTACTGGCCGTATGATGGTTTGACTTGAAATGAAAATTTGAAATACCATCCCAGTTTCATATTGAAATCTAACTACAAGAAAATGGGATTTACTTATCTGGTAATTAGGAAGAAAGTTGGGTAATTCGTTTTTGGCAGGAATTATAAAATTAAATGAGATATTGTAATGTTATTTTAATAGGTATACTTATGATAGTTACTTTAAGTTATTGTTCACTAATTAGTTCTTGCAATGTTATGTTACTTATGATAATTAGGGATTTACTTATCTGGTAATTACGATGAAATTCTTTTCGAGTTGGGTAATTCGTTTTTGCCAGGGACTATAAAATTAAATGAGATATTGTACTGTTATTTTAAGAGGTGTACTTATGATATTATATATCCAGTGCCTCTAATTTATCGTTAATTTTAAAAATAAAATAAATAAAAATGGTTATTTTTTGTTGCGGTGAATTGCTGTTGCGGTGAATTGTTGTGGCGGTGAATTGTCGTGGCGGTGAATTGCGTTGCGGTGAACTGTTGGCGGTGAATTGCTGTCGGTGAATTGTTGGCGGTGAATCTTCCGGATCCCGAAGTAAGTATCACAAAAAGGTCATCAATTGCTGCTGTACACCTTTTGCGCCCTTGACCTGGTTTTCGTATGAAATTTCCAGTCTCTTGATACCTTTTTAAAATATTCGATACTGTAGAGTTACAATTTGTGCCGCTTCAGATTTGCTACAGTGTCTAACTGGCGGAATACTGTTGTTTTAAATAGAGGGGGTGCACATGTGAATCACTATCACTTACATAATTTCACCTAAAATAACTTAAGTCACTATTATTCTTAAATTATGTAAGGATGTTTTTACCATAATATGCACGAAAGACTATAGACGCCATTAATATGAATTAAATGTCAAAGTATTTTAAAACAAGTGAACATATCCGCCTACTAGATGAATACCATCAGCACATACATCAATTTACTTGGATACTTTAAAATTATTTTCGAGTAACAGTGATAACAAAAAATATTCGATAATTTTGTCCATGAGTGTAGAAGCGACATTTTAATAGAATTAATTGCATCGATGTTTTCAATGCCTGTTTCTTTAATCGTTGTAGTAATTCCGTTGACTCCTCTCCATCTGTTTCAGCAGACAAACAATTGGATTCTAAACAAAAATCTGTAAAAGTATCGCTGTCATACATTTTCAAGTTTTTCCCTTCTTCAGTTTGTGTATAACATGATGTAAATCTTTTTGGAAATGAGGTGCTTGTGCTTGGTTCACTGGAATTCAATAACTGGACATATTGCGCATTATTAGAATTAGATTCATTCAACTCAACGCGTGCCCGTTGTTACCGCTGCTAGAAGCTGCACTTAAAATATCGTGTATATATTGTTTATGTGAACGTTTAATTGAAGCTTGTCTGGGACTTCCTGGTGCAGCTCGTTTTCGATCACGTTGGCAAGCAAAAATATGAGGTACTACATGTGATTTTAGTTTTTTCTGGCTACCCATCAGCTTCCATTTGATGGAATTTTCCATATCTTCTTCTACCTGAGATATGTGTCATATATAAATGTCTAAGTACACAAAATACTGTGTACGGTATATAAGTCAATAAGCATAGGTACCTACATTAAAATGATCTTCACACACATAGAGACTTGAGGATTTCGAAAACTGAATAATTTCGGCACACCGCATTTATCCGGAGGAGGCCAGCTGGGCAAAATGGTCAGTTTGTCCGTAAATCCTAGGGGTCAACTGGGCAACAAGCAAAAAGGGTGGCCATTTTTACGGGGGCTAACTGGGCAAAAACCTTGTAATCCGCTCAAGAGGACTCTCGGCCATAGAGAATGTTATTCAAATACCAACTAAAATTTTACTTTTAGTTTGTGTGAAAACATTTTAGTAAAGCAATAAAAAAAGTATACAGAATATAAAACATAAATCATCATATTATTTTTTCTTATAGAAATGCACATACACATTTAACAAAATGAAATCGGGTGGATAATTTATTGTTGAAATCTGAAATTAACAATAAAAGTTTACTAGTAACATTTTGTCTGCTATTTTGTTCACATTTTGAAATACTAGTCATGTTGGTGTATGTGTCAATCTGGAAATACCTCAAAATGTCAACAAACTGAAATATATGTGGATGATGGCTGTAAAAACTAGAATTGAATTTCGAGTGAAAGCTTTCACAAGCATTTGTTGTTCTAGTATTTGGGGACGTCGATGCCCATAATTCTGGCGCAAATTTGCTCTCACTTGATATGTAATTATCCACTAAGTAATCACAAAATTTGTCTAAGAGTGCACTTTCAGGTTTCACAGTCATAAAATCTTCAACAAAACAATCCGCCCCTTCACTTGCTGGGAGCAGGGACAGTCCAAATAAGTTTTGTAACCATTTTCCAATTTCTGAACTTGAACAGTACTCTTTCCTCAAACCAATGGTTTGAATTTTCCTAAACCACGACTGCCCTAAATGAAATCGACAGCCTTGTAATATAATAGTGGGCCATACGTCTTTAGCGGCTGTGTAAATTGCAACTTCAAAATCCGACATCATTGTGGAAGGGTTGAAAGTTAGACCAACATTGCTGCAGTAGTCTTGAATTAATCTGAATGCACGTGAATACGACAAGCTAGTTTTATTAGGAAGAAGGCAAAATATAAGCGGTATATAAAAACCTTGCTTTAGGATGTGAATTGTAAATAATTGACAGAAAAATTTACTGCAATACGAAAAGGTCCCATCCACGAATATCTTGTTGGAGTCGCATAATAATTTTAAATTAGATAAACACGAAAAAGCGATTATATTATATTCGCTGTTATTGAATAATAAAAAATTTTCGTTTCGGTTTGTTTTAATGTCGATTGCATTGGTTGTGTCATGTACATCACCAATGCACGCTGGTAAGGGTGGAAGCAATTTACGCCGACTTCTGTAGATGTTTTTCCTCATACGCTGCAAATCGCCGTGAAAAATCTCGTTTCCATATGTCCCAGTAGCCACGATTTCCCTTCGAATTAATTTGATTGGTTTCTCGGTCAGATCTTCCGTAGCTGCTCGCTTAACACCGTTGCTAATTGCTTGAAAAGCAATATTTGCGGAGGCATTGTGATTATGTGCACCTTCTTCAAGAATTAAGAGCGTTTTCTCTTCATTTGTAGTAATTTTAGACTTGCATGTCCTAACACTACAACGCCAAGTTTCGACACCGTCTTTGCCAATATATCCAAACGAAAACTTAAAATTTCTTAACACTATTAAATCTCGACCGCGCTGGCTCTTAATAACTTCCATTTTAAAACTTTACTTCAAGGAGTCTTGATAGTAACTAATTTACCATTAACTCCGTTCCCATAAAGAAACTTCCAAATGTAACGCAAAATAGAATAGAAACCAATAACAATTAACCATTGAGGAAGAAATAAATAACCACCCCTTTCTCTTATCCTAAAGATTTCTAAAGTTCCTTATCTAAAATTCTTAGAAGCCGGATAATCTGCCTCCTCGCGAGTCCCTTGCCCAGTTGACCCCTATACTTACAGGTAAAAATTCAGTAGCGGAATTATAGAGTTGACCGTTTGCCCAGTTGGCCTGCGGCCGTCCTAATTCACGTATATTCGGACGACTGTCTGCCAACATAGCCAACAATATGTTTTCTGGATGTCCAAAATATCCATTCCTTTGTATCAGGGGGTCCAATGTCCCAGGACTGATGGTACAAGAGATACGTAAAAATGACAAAAAAAACTTTGAGTTACGTTTTAATATTTGGGAATTATGTAAGTCCTGCTTGGTTTCAAACTAATTTTAAGCAATCAAGAGAAGCTTGATCAGACCATCTGAAAAAAACTATTTCCGTTCAAAATACACAAAAGTATTGTCGATGAAAGAATATGAATTACGACCCTATCCAAATTTTGGAAAAGATCCTACTTTGATGAAAACCTTTTTTTTTAAATGCCACAATTTATTACGAACGATGTTTTACGCGGTTTTACCAAAATAAATCGATTTTCCTGGAATTTTCCGCAGTCATAATTATAAATTCTACCATTATAGAACATCTAAATGGAAACGGCATGTTTTCCAGAAAAATATGGTGTATTAAAGCAGGGCGACTTGTCAGAAATTTTTTAACATGCGATTATATGACATTCTGAACAAAGGTTAATAACATTTTTGAATATTTTGAACAAAAGGGTACTTTTAGGTAAATAAATACAATAATACCTTTTAAATCGTCAATAATGGACTTTATCTTGATTTGAAAAAATTCAAAATATATTAAAAATTAGTTTCAAGCAAAGGAATATAATTAAGCATTAATTTCCAAATATGATTGGATTTTAACATTTTTTTGTCATTTATCATACCTCTTGTAACATCAGTCCTGTGACACACACTACTGTATTTAAAATAAAGGGAAATAATTTAAACAAGCTCCAAACTTCCTAGTTTTATAGAACAATTAGTTTTCTTAATAAAAGTAAACCATTCCCTAAACACGATTTGCTTCGGGAATGAGCAACACTAAATATCACGATGTAAATACATTGGTATAAAAAGTTTCTAAAAACAAACATAAACAATCATAACATATTAAATCTAAACATATCCTCCTTTTTAAGGTTATTTTTTGTTGAGGGATTGGCGCTGGTACCTTTGATTAGCCATTCGGAACCACTCCTTTACAACATTTTCAAACTCGGATTTATTTGAATTTGCAAATATTTGATGAGCTGCTTCTGAAAGTAGATAATATTTAAATTTTGTTTTTGCGTTGTATTGTGTATGTTACTACCTTGTAGTAATCCCATTATGGTCAAATTTGACAATGGAAAGTTGCTTTTGGCGCCAGTCCACGAGCAAGCTCTTGCCAGGTCGTTTGAAAATAAGGCAATTAAGCATCTTTTTATCATATTTTTGTGGTCTTTGCCCCCTTGAAGTTTGAACCAACTGATCTATAAAGAAGTGAATTACACTATTATCGAGAAATGGAATGCTTTTGTAGTCAGACACAAATAACGATTTTAGGTAGGAATTTTTCTCTATCATGACTAGATATGCATTGGACAAAAGTATGGAATAATTGAGCAAGTGTAATTTGTGGCGAAACTGTGCATATGTGAAGAGATGCAAAAAAAGGTTTTTCAATCAAATTAATATTCCATACTTTTGCCCAACCTCGTAGAGTAAATTTTGATAGTGAATGATTTTAATGGAACAAATATTACTTGACTTTACATCAAACTATGTTTAGCAATTGTGTGGTTTTATCTTACCATTTGAGGCGAATGGTTCTCGTCCAATAATAGATCTTCCAATTTTTCTAACTCCGGAATAGATTCCATCGGCATCTTCAATTCCTGGATGAATAATGAAGTTTTCGCAGTGGAAACGTGACCTTGGACTCCACAGCATTTACTGTCTTTTAATTCTACTAGCAAGTCGTAATTCCTGTTTACTAACAATTTAGTCTCAGAAACAATTTTTAAAATCGTTTCCAGAGTGTTGTCGCTAGCACATTTTAAGTCGCTGGTACCGTTAACGCTGTTTTCAATTTCACGTAGGTTTGTGGTTAACTCTTCCAGTGTCACTACTTCCAAATTAAGATGTAAAATATACTTCACAATTTAAACGTTATATTTACATTTACTGTTGCAATGTGACAAGTGCAATGTAAAGTTTATATTACATTAGTCATGTTGCGTAAAGGTAACCCAGAAAACGTGAAACGCACGTTTTAAATTAAGATGTAAAATATACATCACAGTTTAAACGTCATATTTACATTTACTGTTGCAATGTGACAATTGCAATGTAATATTTATATTACATTAGCTATGTCGCAGAGTGGTAGCATCTTCGAGGTAAAATGCACGTTTTAAAAGAAGATGTAGTTCGATCAAGCTCTATACGCTGCCGTCGGAATGTTACAAAAGGAAATATCCAATGTGCAATTTGTTTGAGAGGTTTTGCAATAGCTATGAAACGTTACTGGTTTACTGGGGTGATTTTTTGATCATTCCAAAGAAGTGTTTGGTACCATCTCGACAGGAAGGACGATATTTAATTTCAAACCATGTTAAGGCATATACTTTGACAACGTAGTGTGCTAAAGTTTTCAAGTTTTCGGATGGACTGACAGTTGATACATATAACCTTAAAATTCTATTAGCCGTAGTTAGCCATCTAGAATGGTTCATTTTTCCGGGTTGCCTTTGGGATAAGCTTAAAGCAATACTTCCCTCTGAAATTCGTAAAGATACTTCTGATCTGTACTCAATTCTTCCAGAATAACTAAAGGCAAATGAACTTCTATCTTCTCAAAATTAACCACAGGTAAGTTCTCACAAGTTTGTAGTAATTTCCCAATATATCCCGAATAGTCCTTGGGACCAGTGGTTTTCCCATCCAAATGCTGCAATAGGTGGCGTAAAGGTAATTCATTGGTATGGAGCAAACATATAAACCATTGCAGCGGTCTTCCTACAGCTGTCTCAACTTGTACAATTCCATTTGTAGAACCAGTGTTAACAATTGTTCCGTCACATCCAACAGCCACTAATTTAGAGAGATCGACATTTTCCTGTAAGAATCTTAAAATACTTGATTTGATATTGGTAGAACTGCCAGATGTTGGAGTGACGTGTCCGAGGTAAGTCGAACCTGGTTCACATACCAACACAACATGTTCTTCATTTACAGTTTTTCTACTAAACCTTCCTCCTTTCTTCTCCTGTACCACTGTTTTGTCTTTTCGACCATCGAAATAGATTCCGTAAGATGTCGGCTTTGGCCCTTCGTTAAATTTTCTTATAAGATTGCTGCGGCATTTTGTTCGTTCCCTTCTTATTTTACTCCGGTCTACTATTCTGGAAGGATCTTCATTTGTTACAATTCCCATATCTTTCAGAACTGCACTCACTAAAATTGCGGCAGATCTATCGGAAACTCCGGTTCTATCGCAAGCCTCCGCCAGACTTGGTAGTTTTGTTCTCATTTGAGAAGTTGGAACAGAACTTATAATAGTAGAACTAGAAGGTTTATGTTAATTGTTTGCTGCCTTACTTCGTTGAAATTCATACCTGTTGAAATTGCCTTTTATTATTATTAATATAGAAGGTTTATTGCTAAAATTATACTGTTCACTGTCACTATCACTGTTTGAGGAATATGACTTAACCATAACCACACCAACTATGTTAGAAGGTAATATTTCAGATTTCTTTTTCCGTATATTTTGCTGTGACTTGTGCCTCTCGTACCTTCCAGCCTCCTTCGATTTTCGTTTCAACTTCTTTTGCAGTTTTATGCTTGCTTCCAAGTCAATTTTGCCTATTACCATTTTTCGCGTAGATCTTTGATCAGCCAAAAATTTCGTTCAGCTGCAGGTACTTTAATTTTACAAACACAAGAAGAATAGTCTTTACATTTGCAAAACGCTATGTCAAAAAGTTTTTTCTCGGCAGCGTCTCTAAAATCACTTACTTTTCTAGAGCAGTTTCTCGTACTATCATATTTCAAGGGATTTTTAATTGCCCTATATTTCTTGTGATACTCTCTTATTTTGTGTAAGATCTGTTGGTCGGAAACTACAGAAACAGAACTCTTTTCCCATAATAATTTTAAGTCTTCTGTTAGCTTCTTACAGACACAAGTCAAACTTGGCTCTTTTTATTTTCTTCTAGTAATTTTAGACGAAGGAACAAGTAATATTTTATAATGTCGGCATAAGAAGGTAAATGTTGTCTTTGAATGTTTTTGGTGCACCAAACACAGGACAGAAAGTTTCTAAGCGCGTTTGAGGCATTTTTTCAAGCACTTTATTAATACACTTTAACCGCATGAAAACCAAACACTCACTGATAACGGATAAGTATAAGACCGCTCTGAACGGGTTCTGACTTGTTGCATCTCTTACTCAGAATGACTGTGTGACATCTAGTGTGAGTTTTGCATATCCATTACCATCACTAGCAACACCTACGAATCACAATAAGAAGTAAATATGAATTAAAAGCAAAGTGTAAAATTTCACAAAAATTCTAAAATTTTAGGACCATTTGGGCAGCTCAAGATGAAAAGCCATGTATTCCAGATTTGACACACTAAATGAGGTCCCCCATAGACAACTTTTCCGCACATTGGCTTTTCGAATTTCAAAAAATTGATTTTTCACTCCACCCTAGTATACAATTACCTATCTTACTATATTATTAATTTCGTGTAGTATTCTACAGTATACGCAGAATTTTATTCCGATTCCAAATGTGTAAAATTATACAAGGTAGTGCATTTAAAATAAGAAAATTCTGGTCATTCCCGGTGAAACCAGAAGTGAAGAAGTAATATTAAATGCACCAAAAAATTCATTATTGTGGATAGTTTATAACTCCCAAGTTTCATTTCGATATGTTAAAAAATAAAAAATAAACTGCAGGGGTGAGCCACTTTAGGGAATATTTCCGTTAGATTTAAAATTTTTGTTTAAAAAATAAAGCGTACGTACATGTATAGTTAATTGCAGCAGAGTATTATTTTACAACACTTACAAGAAATTGTAACCGCTTGGCACGAAACGATGTCCCATTTACAATTAGCATCCCTTGCAGTCTCTATGTAGTGTTTCAATTTCGACTCACTGATTTTTTTTCGGTGGCCAGTACCGTAACATCGGCCCTGCTCTTCTGTTACCTTGCAGCCACTTATCAGGGACAGCCCTGGTAGATTTATCATTAGTGAATTGCACTAGCAGGAACAATTCATCGGTTGCGGTGCTAGCCTTGCAAATGAACATAGTAATTATAAAAATCGGTAATAACGTTGATAGTTTTCGGAAAATAATTTTCTTTTTGGAAACAAAAATAAAAATGTATTATTATTTAAAGCTACAATGATTATGTTGCAAATTTGTAATGATCATTTAATTTAATACATTATTTTGATAAGTACCTATAACAATCAAGAGTGCATACAAAGATTTGGAAAATAGCGTATTATATAAACTACAGACATAATTTAATACTTACCATTATAATAAACTAATTAGTATGAAAACAAGCACTTAACGTAAAATCTCTCTCTAAAGTTCTGTTCGTAGTGTTCGTACTAACAAGAGCTGCCCAGTACCGATAGGGTCAAGATCAGAGTAAAGATACCTGGACACCCCCAGTAAGACGGGAAGGTCGGTTATTTCCCAGAAAAGCATTTAATGCCATAAAAATAGGAGCCGCACTGTCGAGACATAATCCTCTCTGTACCCGTAATAGCACGGTCGCAAAACTGCGTACCCATTACTATTAAAAACCGATGCTAGAATAAAATAGGTTGAAATAATGTACAAAATAAATAATAATTTTTTGGTGGTTTAAATATGTACTTTCAGGAAACGTATAAAAAAAACGGTTGCTTTCAATATGTTTCGCAGAGGTTTAAATAATGTTTAAAGTAAACCAAAAATTTTGGATGGTAAAATATATACTCAAGAAACGTATCATAAAAAACGGTTGCTTTCAATGCGTTTCACAGAGGCTTAAATAACGGTTAAAATAAAACATCATCTTTTGATGGCAAAATATATATTCAGGAAACATATCATAAAAAACGGTTGCTTTCAATAAGTTTCACAGAGGTTTAAATAACGGTTAAAATAAACCATCATCTTTTGATGGCTAAATATATATTCAGGAAACGTATTAGAAAAAACGGAAAAACATTCTTTTAATAACGAATATTAATATGTTTATATCAAGGTTCGCTAAACGTTGTATGAATATGTTTTAAAAACCGTTTTCAGAAATACGTATTTACAATATTTGTCGAATATTAATAAACGTATACTACAGCAACAAACTTTTATGTTTTTAGGTTAATGTTTTCTAAACGTTTATGTCAACTATGTATTAAGTCATTTTTTAAAATACATAACGTTTCTCTATGGTTCGGTTCAGACAGAAGCATTTTTAATGTTTTCCAAACATATTAAAAACGTTTTATGTACGTTCTCTTAATAACGAA
>JABXWE010011523.1:0-14451 GCA_014611495.1 Limonius californicus | reverse complement strand
TCGATGCCAAACACAAATATTATAAAGACCAAAATGTAAAAGATTATACATGGACAGCAATCGCAGACAATGTCGAAAAAGTGGTATGTACATACATCACACATGATTATTCTGAAATTTGTACTGATAGAAAGTGGTTTTAATTTTTTCCTTGCAAAAAAGTTGATGAGTGTAAAACGAGATGGAGGAGCATGCAGGATGTATATTGGAAGAAAAAGAAAGACCTGAAACAAGGTACGGGATCAACGGCAAAAGACATTAAAAATCGAAAAACACATGGAGTCATTGACCTTTCTAGATGACATAGAAAGATGCAGAAAGTAATGTAGACATGCGTATTTCACTTTAGCTTTTATGAATTTAATATTGCTTAGGACTCTTAGCAATGCGAATCCAGGACCACAGGTTCAGCTTCTAACATCTGCAATGTTGAGGAAGATTTTGAAGAAACACACGACAGTGGAAGTGATATGGAAAACGATGGTAATCTGGAACTTACGAAAACGATTGAAGGCGCAACAAAGACCCAAAAATCGAAAAATACACCAACCAAGGAGATTCAAGAAGTCAACAAAGAAATACAGGACACACAAAACAGAAAAGTTTGTTAAAAACCGAAGACAGCAACAGAGAAAATTTGAGATATCATCCATAAGCGCAGTAAGGATAGGTTACAAATTTTGGAATCGCTTACCAAGACACCAGCCGATAAGCCCCATCCGATTAAGACATTTTTTGAAAGTATGGCAGAAATCATAATGACGTTTTTACCTTCTTTAGCCGTTCGTACCAAGAGGAAGGCTTTGGAAGTAATTTCAAAACTGGAACTGGAAAATTGTGAGTCAGGTCCTGCCTCAACTTTGTCTATATTAGTCCGTCAGATTTAGAAAGACTTCTGAGCTGAGAAAGCCCAGCCAGGTAGCTTGACTCATACGATTGTGTAAACACAGCGGTTCTCAATTGTCCTAGGTAGGACAAGGAAAGTAATTAGCTTGGATTTTAAATTGTTATAGTTTTCCTTTTTCCACTGTCTTTCATTAATATTCTATTCCCATTTTAAGCTGCGTATTCACTTGAGCATTTTTACCCGCACGAACGATTTGCGTGCAAAAATGATCATATGAGTACCGGCAAAGCAGGTGTGTGCGCAAGGTCTGAGCACGCACGCACACGCTTCATCGGTTGTCGGTCTCGGGGACCACCTCAAAGGAATTTTGCGCGCAGGTGTTGCTCAGTGTGGACGAGATTTTTATTGCGGTTGGTGTATAATTTGTGTGTGAAAAATAGCCGTTTAATCATGGAATGGAATAATGAAATAGCATTGAACTTGATCGACGAGTATGAAAAGCATCCCATTCTATGGAATGCCAAGCATCCGTCACACTTTTCTAGACATAAAAAAGTGGATGCTTGGGAAATTATTGCAACAAATTTAAAGATTAATGTGGTAGACGCTAAACAAAAAATGAATAGTCTGCTTGGTTCCCACCGCAGAGAAAAAGCGAAGGGAAAGAAAGCTATCGGAACAGGAAAAGGTAAATATACCTATTTTTTGTATATATGCTGGTTCAATACATTTATTTCTATTTTAATTATGTTACACATTTTATATAACTAAGTAACTAAAACCTATATTCATTTCTACCTTTAAAAAATAAACTTGGATAATATAGAATCACTTTTTTGTAGGTCGCAAAGAAATATATGTTTCGAAATGGTTTGCGTTCAAACGGATGGAATTTTTATTAGACAAGGATGAACCTGTAGCTACAGTTGACACAGAAAATGTAGGTACTTAGTTTTTAATATCTATTGATAAGAAAAATTAGTTATAATTATCTTGCCAAGTCACACGTCCATTGGTGGTAAAATAATTAGTAAATTCGTCCCGAACTTCTTTTGCATCCAAAGTTGATCTTCGAGGTACATTTTTAATAGGTATAAGAGACCTCCTTTCTTCGTCGCCACTTTGCCTCCAACTACCTTCTACCAATACTCCATCGAGGTCACTATCGAATGTTCCAGGTGGTGTATATAATTTTCTAGAATCTTTATCCCTTCTTAAGAAATTATGAAGATAAATAACCGTCATTACGATCAGCCTTGCTTTCTCTGGTTCCAATAGCATTGGTTTTCGTAACACTCGAAATACCGCAGAACAAATCCCGAACACATTCTCCACCACTCTGCGAGCTCTGCTAAGTCGATAATTGAAAATTCTCTCACGTGATCCTTTACAATGAGTTCCTGAAAATGGCTTCATCAAATTTGAACTCAAAGCAAATGCCTCGTCACCAAGGATCACGTAGGGTATTTTATTTTCTCGTCCAGGTAAACTTGAATCGTCGGGTAAATTTAGTTTATTTGTTGTTAAGTTCTTGTACAATTGGCTATGTTTAAAAACCCCACTATCAGATATTCTGCCTTGGCATCCTACATCAGCATATATAAAGTTATAATCAGCGTCAACCAAAGCGAATAGTACAATACTAAAAAAAGATTTGTAATTGTAGTATTCGCTACCACTTTGAATTGGTGCTTGTAATACAACATGCTTTCCATCCATGGCTCCTAAGCTATGTGGAAAATTCCATAATTCCTCATATCTCTGAGAAACCGCCAACCACTCCTCTGGCGATGACGGCATCTGAAAAAACCAAAAATTGGAGATAAACTATTTTGTTGAATGGAAAATTCTATTTTCAGAGTACTAATGACGGAGAGGAAGAAGAGTGCGACAATTTTAA
This sequence comes from Limonius californicus, assembly GCA_014611495.1. Taxonomy (NCBI): domain Eukaryota; kingdom Metazoa; phylum Arthropoda; class Insecta; order Coleoptera; family Elateridae; genus Limonius; species Limonius californicus. Next base: position 11,704 of record JABXWE010011523.1, on the reverse strand, counting down.
GGCGGCAGAGGAAAGTCAAGAGGACGATGAGTTTCAGGTTAGCCCAGATCCAGGGACTCCAGGACAACCGTTTGTTTCTCCAGTGACCCAAAAACCCAAAAAAAAGAAGAAATTTGAAAAGATTGAAGATCCAAGATTAGAAGAGGCCTACACTATACTCAAGCAATCAATTGCAGTTCCACCTGAATCTTCGGATTCATGTTCTGTATATGGCACACATGTTGCAAATAAGTTGCGAAATTATAGTCTACAGGTTCGTACCGAAGTCGAACATGCAATAAATAACATTTTATATGCTGCGGACAAGGGCCAATATAACATTCCAGCCACCAGTTTGCCTGCGCAATACTTTCCCAATCCCATAAGATCTAATCCTGAATCCCATTTAATTATTCAATACCCTAGCAGTCACTCTTCTTTTCCCTCACCGTCATCTCCCTCACCGTCATCTCCCTCACCGTCATCTTCAAATAATAATTCCTCCAGTGTTCCTTATATCCATTCAAATCGTACCTCTCATAATCCTACTCCCAATAATAACACTTCAACTTTAAATTTAGATATGCCTGATGTGGATTTTACCAATTTATAAATACTTAAATAATGTACTCCTATTTATTTTGTAATAACTATTTTTCTGTATTTATGTTATAATAGATTGTTTAAGTTACCGACTTCACTTTAAAATAAATATACGTTTTTGTTCTTACCTTTATGTATTCCTTTAAAGCCTCCACTATCGCCTGACAAACTTCAGGGACAATTTTAGAGATCAGCTGTTTCGAAACTTTAAACAGATATTGCATACTTGTGTAGGAATCTCCAGTCGCTAAGAAACGTAGAGTTATAGCTAAACGTTCATTCACTGGAACAGAGTTTCTAAATTTTGTATCCATCTTCTTTATTTTAGGGCCAATAGCATTAATTAAAAATTCAAAGTCCTGAGATGACATGCGAACGAAATTATGAAAGTGCCCACTGGTTTCTTGTAACTTCATGTCTGATAATAAACTTGACCCATTATACAACTGCCGGCTACGATATAGCTGTGTAATCCACCATCGTTTGGTTTGCTTTTTATTTTTTTGTTTTTTAATACAGTGCATTACAATAAATGCTGCACTTGCAATTGTTGCATTTCTTCGAGACATTTCTCCTCATCAATTCACACATACAGCAAAAGTTATTAAGCACAACTGGAGCGGATATTTGCGCGTACAAACAAAGCTGTAAAAATAATTATGTGTAGATTTTAAAATTTTCGCGAACGAACGTGTGTGCGCGCAAACCGTTCGTGCGGGCAAAAATGCTCAGGTGAATACGCAGCTTAAGCCACGAGTATTTGTACAAACCTGGATCGTTCAGTAAAGTGCTTTACGCAGAATCGATTTTTACATGGTTGTAGTAGCAAAAAAATATATTTGTTTATGTGTAATTGATGTCTGTATGTAAAAACTTATCTATATCCTTGTCGATGCCTTACAAACATTAGAAGCAACGGATGTTAAAAAGGGCTTACAGACGCATATACATAACCTCACTTATAAACACGACATAAGAGACAGCATAGACTAGTGGATACAGCAATGTTGCAATGCAAGATGTCCCAAATTCGATTCCCGGGAACCACCATAATAGCTAGGTAGATTTTTCAACGGGAATTTCCGTCTGTAAGTCGATACAGCCTTAAATGAGTACATAGAGGTAACATCGTGGGGTAATAATATGCGCCTGAAGCGTAGTGCTGGGCACACTACCTTCCTCTTCTTGCCTATCTGCCGTAGCAAAAGTAACACCTGCACCTAGCTATTACTCACTCAAAGCGTCGTAACGCTATAAAAGGAGACTATCATTATTTTAAACATGACATTCGTTAGAATACTACAGTATTATACAATGGCAAAAAATGTAATCTTAAACATAAATATATTTTCTAAAATGTTAGTACAAATGTAATCGCATATTGTTATGCAATATTATGCGATCTGTTTCTACATCAAGATGCATTTGTTGTGATAAATTAATCACAAGTAGAGGTCTTACTAGCATTTTTTATTATTTCACTAGCAGTTTCGATAGTTTTCAATGGTTGTACACGATTTTTAGTAACGTTTATAAGAGAAACAATGTTACAGACATATTTAGAATTTTAATGTTTATAGTCAACGCAGGCATATGGAAGTTGGGTATGATATTGTTCAAAGTAATTTTGCACTGAATACTACCAAAGCATATCAATTTTATATCCTTTGTTAGAAAAACACTCTAATATAAATGCTTCCTGTTCTAACGTGTACACCATTTTGGATCAATAAAAGATCAAAAGGATCGTAAATATACAACCCTATTACGTCTAGAAACAACTGCTTTGGTGTAGTTACGCCGAATTGTCGAAAATCATAACTATATTACACGAAACAATAATTATTGCCTGCAACCGCAAATACAGCCATTAAATTGACCACCGATAGAGGAATCTACGTTGCCGAGAACCGAAATGAGCTGAGATAAGCATTTACGTTAGCAACATTTACTGCCCACCTGCATGACCTCCTTTTTTAACAATCTGCACTGTCACACAAAACTTATGTCAAACTATACATGTTTTAAATTTGATGACCTCAGTATACCTTCACTATGAGTAATTAGCGTCATTTACTCAAGAGAAAATTTTGTTTGTTTAAAATAAAGCAGTATATACAAAATCATTTATAAATTCAAAACGTGTCATTTTAATATTAAAGCAAACACGACATAGTAGCGTTTTTAATTTATTCTGTAAATATCCACTGTCGTGTAAGCAGAAAATCCCCATATCAACTTTAATGGGAAAAATACTTTTAGTGCAATTTACGTAATTTCCATGCCCAGTCTATCCCTTCAGATTGTGATAAAAACTTCCTGCATGTCGTTTTATACATTTTATACTTCAAGTAGTGAGGGAAGTAGTTAAATTAATACAAATTTTATTAACATAACATAATTAAGCATTCGTATTTCAGTTATGGGATGACACAACTGGGATGGAAAATAAAAAAATGTTTGCCTTAAGTAGATATAGGATCTGGGAAGTCTGGCTAAAAGACTGTCACTATGTATACAGGGTGTGCTAGGTAAGTTGTCCCCCCTTAAAAATGGCTGACGCAACCCAATCTATGTACATCTAGTACAGCAACTGATATTACTGTGAATTTTTTATAGCATAGAAATGGTTGGTAGGTGCTTTCTGTCAAGTTGATTTTTGACTGTAGTAATTAACAGTTTTTTAAATATTTATTATATGAGTATTTAATAAGAAGAACACCCATTGATGCAATCATACTACAGTAAAAACCAAACAAGTAAAAAAACATAAATATATAGCAAAATTTCATTTAATTCAATAAATGTTTAATATTACCTACATCAACTTCCACTCATTTTCTAATCCGTCTTAAAAACAATATTCAAATTCGGACATTTTCATACCCGAAGCATACAATAAAAGCAAATAAGAAAAATCAAGACTTTAATAGTAACCGAAGGATAAAGCTAGGATGGAGAGCTTTCGCCAAATTAGGTTATATACCGAGGAGTAAAACTACCCCTCAATATTTAAAGACTAAAATTTATGACCAGTGCGTGCTCCTCGTGATCACCTACGCCGCTCTAACTTGGACTCTAACATAAAGAAACATGGACAAACTGCCTAAATGTGAAACAGCCATCGAAAGAAAGATGCTCAACATTTCACTAAAAGATAAGAAACGTGTTGGAAACAGAACAAAGGACGTACGGGTCTGAGTAGCAACACTAAAATGGAAATTTGTAGGAAACAATACACGGATAAAGGGCAATATATGGAAAGCAGTAATACAGAACTGGCGCCAATGACTAGGAGAAAGAACCAGAGGAAGGCCGCAAGTATGGTGGATGATGTTAAAAAGCACGCTGGTTTAATGCAGCACAAGAACGGGACATAAAGAAATTTAGAGAGATTGGGAAATCCAACAACGGATTGACGAAGGCTAAACACAGAAAGAAAGATTCCGACCCGAGCAAACGTCTCAGGTGTAATTAATGTACACGCCTCGATTATTCTATTTTATAAATCGCACTGGTTTACTATCAGAGAGAGAGATTAATTGTATACTAAAGAAAAAAGTATAGTGAACTGGTATCATAACTTCCTGGTGGATATTAATCGCAGCTCCTCTTCCAATCCAATTTTCCAAATGCATAATTTACGTATTTCCTAACAATCCAACTGCAGTGATCAGGACAGCCATCATGTTGGTAACAAAATTTGTGACGTAAATATTTTGATCTTCCAACAACCTAGATAAAATATGCAGGAAATGCAAACAACATTGTCCAGTTAGATTTATGGAAGAAGTGTGGTCCAATAATATTGTTACCTAATATGCCACACCAAAGAATTATAGAAGAAACGTTTTGAATATAAGTAGTACGTATCCAGTACGGATTCTCGTATGTGTATAATGCGAGATATGTCTATTCACTTCACCATTGTGTGAGACGTTTGCCATCATCGTCAAACAATATATAGGATGCAAAAGAGGGATTCAAAAAACTGATTCTAAGATAAATTACAAATTTGCAGTGTTCTGTGAGGTTATTTGTAGATATAAAAATACAATACTTTTGCTCTCAGAATTCCTGTAACTCAATTACCAATACCCATATTTGTGATTAACTCTCTTTGACTTAAATGAAAATTCCCCTTCTCATAGCCCTTAACATTGCTTGTTCATTTTCCATGTTTGTAATCGTTCTGGGCCTACGTCTTATAGAATTAACAAATTAACCTTTGTCTTAAATAAGAGTCAACGCATCTAAATATTTGTTATGTGGTGATGTTCTAGTTGGATATCAGCCGATATATAAATTGCGGACTGCATCTGCAAGACAGCGGTATTCGCAAAAAATTAGCGACAATTATGTTTCCTCGTTATTGGAAACATGAAATTTAAGTAAATAGATAGCTCGGCTTAACACTATCGTAAGTAGACAACATTGATCCGTTTAATTAAATTAATGATAAAGTAATTGCGGTTGTAGTATATAATAGGTTGTGTTGTTTGCGCTGCTAAAACACTAGAGCTTTAATATTATAGCTAAATTTTTCAAAGTTTTAATGGTAACGTGCCTGCTCAAATTCCCAAAACATTTCTGTTTAATTATATCCAACAGATGTTTGAATTTTTTCAGTCAAAAGCTATTCGTACTACAAGGGGTGTCTCTAAATTAAGAATCGTTATTTATACCCTAAATTACAACTTTTTTCCTAATAAAAATAAAATGCTTCCTCGCCGTTTTAAATATGTTTCTTTTTGAAATGTTTTGAAAATCATGCAAGCTATTGAGATAAAAATGTTTAGACGATCGTTACCAAGGACTATATATAGTCCTTGCTGTTACTAATGAATCCCAATATCGCACAAGTACGCTAGCAACGTAGATAGGTCGTGGGTCAAAAACCATTTTTAAAACATATACTCCGCCATTGATTAAAGTAAAAATTTGCATAGTTGAATTTTACATTCGATATGGAGAAAAACAAGGCACTTGAAAGTTTATCATACATTGCTCCGCTTTCGTGATAATTAAGATTTGCTTTACATCTTACATGGTTTCCATGTTTGATACTGCGTGAGTAAATTACAGTTTTTGTTGAAAAATCAGATTTTGGGTCATGGTGTAGATGCATCAATTAATTCTCCAGAGCGGTCACCCGACTTAATTAGATTCGTGCATATCAGTCAAAATCAATGTAATAATTAGAAGATTGTCCGGCAGCGGTAAACACTTTTGGAGATTTAGCAATTGTATGGTAATGCTTATAATGGGTAGAAATTAAAAAAGTAAATTTTCCTCTAATTAGACGTGTAAAGACACACATTCATGTATTCGTAATGGCTAGCATTTTAAAAACTTGCTGCAGCAGTTCTACAGGGTGTCTCAAAATTCCTTCTCCATGGGGAAGGTGGTTAAAATAGAGGTTCAACTGAATCCAAAAATCAAACAGGACCGGTGTAGGGCTTTTCAGTATCAAGATATTCCGGGTTTTAATAATAAACTTTTCTCACAATTTGGCAACGTTGATATACAGCATGGTATGGTATATTAGATAAATCATATTAAAATGGGCATATGAGCAACGGAAGCGTTCCTGATCCTGATGAAAAATTTACATAAAATTTTGCAAAATTGGTTGTATTTAATTTATGTGACAGAATAGCAACCAACAGAACAGCTGAATTGTTACAATAAATGTTCAAGTGGGCGTCCACCGAATGCATGACCGTGCCCGTCGAGTTAAATTTTCATGAACTCTCTGGAGCATATTTGGAGTTCTTTCCTGAATGACATCAACAGTTCTTTGTTCAAGTTCCTCATGGGAAGCTACTGGTAAACTTTGTTCTTCATATAGCCCCGCAAAAAATTTGAAGGATTCAAATCAGGAAAACGTGGAGACCACATCACAGGATCTCCGCGACCTATCCAGAGATCAGGAAAATTTAAGGTAACTGCTCCCGAACGTTAACTGCAAAATGTGGCGATGCATCATCTAATTGCAACCATAAATTTGCCAATTCATTCAATGGTAAACTTTCTAATTGCTCTTCTACATCTTAATTTAAGAATTGCAAAACATCATTACCTTGAATTATGTTTGGAAGCAAAACTAGTCCTAATACCAGATTATTCAAAATGCCCGCCCAAAGGTTAATTGAAAATATACGTTAATGTCTACCAGGAGAGCACAGAACAAATCAGGAGAGTACACGTTTGGGTTTTCAACTGCGCAACAATGGATGCTGTGAATGTTAACACATCCGATTCTACTAAAATTACACTCATCCGTCCAGAGAAATGAAAATGAAATGATAAACATTTAGTCTCTCCTGGGTCAATATTCTAGAAACCTGATACTGATTTACCCCAAATCAGCTTTCAACTTCCCTGGTGCTGCGCCTGGAGTGTTGGTAACAAAATCTAAAATCGCTTCCTCCATTTCTGCTGTTCTTGGTTTAACTGCATCACTTCTTACTGGAACTAAACTACTAGTTGTCTACAGTTTAGTGTACACGTTTAAAAATGTTTTGTGAGTTGGATGCCTTCCACCGACAAAATGTGCAGCGTAGGCCCTTGTGCAGCTGTAGCATGCATACCCTCACACCCAAAAATTATTTATATATGTCAGCATATCCTTCGAAATTCTTCGTATTCCATCATCAACAACGAAGAATTATTACTTAAACTTCAATTTTTGGACCTCTGTCAAACTTACAAATCTCAAAATTTTTAGGCATTCACAATTTTTGTATGAGCATTGTGATCGAGCGAGACCTAGGACGCGGTTTTCCAAGCCATCATTGGCTTATTGTACACTCTAACTATGAATTTAACTATATGAGGTAGCTCCAACCCCAGTAGTGGTTTTTAACATGTTTATCGCGGTGGCACGGGACCTACGGCACTTTCAGATTTTTCCCCGCTAGAAAAATCTCATCAACCTCGGCTAGATTCGTAGGAGCGTCTCTTGGATCTAACAGCAAATGCGCTAACCACTAACCCCCGAGGCCGGCTTTTGTATGTGGAATGAAAAGTCTTAATTAAGCAGTGTTGCCAAGAGTACTTCAAATTGTTTGTGGAAAAAATTAGGAGTACGAAATCTTTGTTATTTAGTTAATGGCAGTTTTAAGTCAATTTTAATTATATGCATTCACGTTTCTGAGTAAGTGTTAGTTGAAGAAAAAAATTTGATATTTACTCATAATAAACTAAAACGAAAATCCAACTTTCAGGGATTATTTCTGGGTTATTATGACAGCTACGCCATTTCTGTTGAATTTAAATTTCAAATATAAAACACCCTGTATATCAATTGCGTACATTTAAAAAGCAGGGTGGTCTACCCTCCCGTATCTAGATCTCTAGCATTGCGACAAAAACTTGTACAATATTGGATGCTTACTAGTAACAGCCGTCTGCAACTGCAAATTTATCTTCATAATCCGCATTATTTTAGGAATTTTAAAACATATTCTACCTACACCCTGTACCTCAGAAGCGACCAGACTGTGGACTACAGCTTATAAGGTAATAGTCTCAATTTTGCACAAATGTGTTTTGGTAGCGAATGAACTTTCACATTTATGGCTGTGATAACATTTTAAGGGCATGACAGAAAGTATCATTACGTTTGAAACGATTTTTTGAAGGAATAAAGAGAAGTACTCCAAAGGAAATTTCCCTTAAGGTAACATCTTTCAACATCCATCCCTTTTATGATGTCTCTGCATTATTTTTATGGTAACGAGGGTTCTTCCTGATCCAATACTTCAACATGAAACGATTTTAAAACACTCTTTCTCCCCCATCTTAAACGTGAATCTCTTCTGTTATATTTGGAGAGCCTTTTTTACAGGTTTATACCTATACTGATTTCTTAATGCTAAACCTAGCATTGATCTGCGTTTGTAATCCGAAGTATTAACGCAACTGCATGCCTAAACATAACGAAACTATAACAAAGAACAGTTAAAAGTTGATAATAATAAAATACATACAGACAACTATATCATTGAAATTAAAGTCCAATAAGAACTCGAAACCGCAAATTGACTAATCCTAACAAAAAATTATAAGATATAACTAATAAGAAAGCCCAAAAGGCCTAGATTACTCTGTACAACACTTAAATTGACGTGTTAACTTACCTGAAGAATTTAGTAGGGTTTGTTGTTCATCTAGGGCCATGCCGAGAGCTTCTGGAAACGAAGCTTTAAGATGGGGCATGGCAGTTTGCGGATCTTACGATCCCGTGGGGAACTGCTCCACCTGAAACATTCCGAAAATATTTCATGTGACTTTCAATTTAAATCTTGCATTTTAGGTGCTTTTTAATCATATTGACGCGAGCCGACAGTTAATAAGAAAACTTTTAGTAACTTGCTACCTTTTGGGAAAATACTATGACGCACCTACATATAGGGTACGTTAGATACAGGCAGACTAATTTGTTGCTTAATATTTAACATACAAGTGATTTAAAGGCTTTTCATACAGTTCTTATTCACAAGTCTGCTAATTTACATAGATTTTAACTTTTTCATCGGATACCCTTTTTTACTTTTTATGACTATATGAAAATGTTAGAAGGTAGTTTAGCACAACGACGATCATTTATTTATTATTGGTCTAACCCCTCATATATGTCATCAACACTTTGTAAAATAGTATATAGTAGCCATACTTCAAGATTTGAAGAAGAGGTAATAAAACACAAGTTCGTCAGCAATTAAAAGAAATAATTACAATTTACCCAAATTTCCAAAGTTAACGGATTTGTGCATCTCTTTATCATCCGCAGGCTAATAGGTAAATCGAACGTTGTCACGGTTTCGTATACCCTATTATCCATGTAAAACTCCAAACAATTGGGGAAGATACTTAGGATTGGAAACCGTATTTCATGTCAGGGATTGGATGTAGGAGAATTAGCTGACCTTTACTTAAATTTCCAAGCCATTTAGCATTCTTAGACTAATAGGCGAATCGAATGTTGCCACTGCTATTATGAATTTCATGCTGCAAGTGTTTAAAAAGGATATGCCAAAGTATAAACCGTTCTTCAACATTGCATGAATTGCAAGCAGCTCATAAATTTGCCAAAAATTAAAAGAGATAATTACCCGTTACCCAAATTTCCAAGCGAAAAGAAATCATACATCTCTTTACCATTCTCAATCTAATAGGAGAATCGGATGTTGTCACCAGTCCGTATACTCTATTATGAATTTCATACTTAACCGATGGAGAAAAATACTCAAGAGTAGAAACATCCTTTAATATTTCAAGTACTTTAAACGGAACATAAGTTCGGCAACAGTTACAAGAGGTAACTACCCCTTGTATAAAATTTCCAAACAAAAGGAGTCATGCATCTCTTTACCATCCTCAGTCTAATAGGCAAATCGAACGTTGTCACTGTTCCAGGTACTCTATTATGAATGTTAAAGTCCAAATGATCTCAAAAAATCCGCAAGATTGTAAACCACGCTCAAGATACTCAAGAGTAGAAGCCGTGTTTCCACATTTCAAGGACTGGAAACAGGGCATAAGTTCGCCAACAAGTTCCCTTTATATAAAATTTCCACGCAAAAGGAATTATACATTCCTTTACCATCCTAAGTCTAATAGGCAAATCGAACATTGCATATACTTTATTATGAATGGCAAACTCCAAATAATTGAAAAAGACAATCAAAGTTATGAACCATACTTTATTTCAAAAACTGGATGCAGAATATAAGTTCGTCAACAATTGAAAGAAATAACTACCCTTAAATATAATTTCCAAGGCAAAAAGAGTCTTGCATTCCTTACCATCCTTAAACTAATGAGCGACTCGAACGGTCTACCCTAATATGAATTCCAAATAATTGAGAAAGATACTCAAGAGTAGAAACTATGCTTCAAACTTCAAGGACTAGAAGCGGAACATAAGTTTGCCAGCAACTAGAAGAATTAACTACCCTTTATATATAATTTCCAAGCAGAAGGAGTCATGAATTTTCGTAGCATCCTAATAGGCGATTCAATGTAGCCATCATTCCGTGTACTCTACTTTGAATGTCAAACTTCGAATGACTGAAAAGGGTAATTAAGACTAGAAATCATGCTTCAGCATTTTAAGGACTGGGTGTAGAAGAAAAGTCTACCAACAACTAGAAGCATAAACTACACGTTACATAAAATTTCCAAACCAAAAATAGCTACGTATATTTTTACCGTTCTCAGTCTGATCGGCTATCGAACGTTGCCACCGTTCCGTATACTCTATGAATATCTAACTCCAAATGATTGAGAAAAATGTTCAAGAGTAGAAACCAACAACTAGAAGTAATGATTCCTCTTTATATAACATATCCAAGCCAAAAAGAGTCATCCATTTTTTTTACCATTTTCAATGTAACAGGAGGTTCAAACGTTTCGTATACTTTATTACAAATGAGAAACTTGAAATGATTGCGAAAAATATTCATAATTAGAAAAAAGGCTAGAAAACCACTAACAATCAATCCAACTAATATCCTCATCCCGGGACCTCGGTGGATCAAATACGCGCTGCCACTTGAAGTCAGAATGAAATGCGGCTGGTCGGCCGCGTGTTCGAACCCCGGCTGAGGCGACCGTATTTCACTTATTTAAGTTTAAGATGCATGTTGCATGAATGGTTAGTATGTAAGGGACGCCTGCACCCCCCTGAAGTAATGCGAAATCGTTTCCGGGAGTGGGGGACAATAGTATGATTGAATGGGGAAAAAATCCTCATCCCACTGCAACAAAAAAAATTTTTTTTTCAGAAATGTTGAAATAATATGTTAAATTTGTATGTCTGAAACTAGAATGACGTCAAAACAGCAAATATCTTGTGTCTTACCATAAAACTAAAAATTTAATAATTTCTTTAATTAAGTATCAGTGGCTTGATTTCTTTGACGACTTAGAACAAATTCAAATCTTAAATAAGTGGACGCGACTGCCTCCCTGGACTTTCCCATACTGGAAACTGTTCATATCATCTTTATTCAACAGTAGAGTTATTTTCCTCAAAACGGTTGTTCAAGTGCTATTCTAAAACCTTGCCTCGTAACGAACAGACTTACAAGGTTTGTAAGAAGTCCCGCCAAAT
>JABXWE010011522.1:0-13103 GCA_014611495.1 Limonius californicus | reverse complement strand
TGTGTAGATTAAGTTTGTGTATTTGTATGTTTGTTTATTGTTAATATGGGTTTTTGTTATTAATTAATAAGCTTTGTTTAATTTAGATAGGTTAGGGTTTATTTGTTGTGTATCGTGTGAGATGTCAAATTGTGGCATTTTTTATGTAGATTTCAAATCTAATTTTAGTTTTTTCATAACATAGTGTATAAGAAAGTTATTTGAATTTATTTAAAATTTCATGTAATTTGGTCCAATTCGATACCCGCTTCCTATTGGCTGAAATTCTGAGGTAACAAGCATCATAGGTATGATTTTGTTTTAATATGAAAAGTTTTGCATTGTTTCCATGGAAACGTGCGTTTTTTGTTGCGAGGCTATATAAAGGGAATTTTGTAAAATGAGCGTCACTACTTCTTACTTATTAACTTACTTCGTCACGTCACTTCTTAATTTGATTGCTAATTGAACCTGTTACTTGCCATTTGCTAATTTTTATAAGTCCTCGTCGTATTGTTTAACTTCGTAATAGAATTTGTGTTATAACCTGTGTGTGTATTGTTATTATCATCGTTAATCTACAGTTGCATTCGATAATAAATGCTTAATAGAGTTCAAGTGTATTATTTACCTGTGCACCGTATAATTACAACGACATTTATAAGTGAAACAAAGTTTATACTTACCAAATTGATTGGGTTCCATTAAGTGTTCGATTCACATGAATTAAACTATAAAGTGCATCGTCTATCTAATAATCCTCTGATTATAACTACAAATCCTGGAATAATAAGTCAGGCAATATTGTTGAAATCTTCGCATAACCTATAAAGTATTACGATCATATTTGGAATTACGAGTGCTACAAAATTAATTATCAAAGGTAAAAGCTATCACTTACCTGTATCCTGCAACAATTGGAGAATTCCTGTGTGAAATTGGGAAGCCATTCGAATCCGGATTTTGGAATTATAAGCAGTTTACCTTGAAGAACACAACAACACGCAGATCGATGGCAGACATACTGGATAATTTTAAGACAGGCAAGCGCTGTAGTAGTTTTCATCTTGTATAAGAAAAATCCATCCAAAAGGTTAGTCAAGAATTGGTATAAAACGTGTTTCAGATTTATTTAATAACTAGATTATTTTATTGTATTTGTGTTCTTGACCTACATGACTAATTTTCGAAAGATAATTGCAAAGGCGTTGTTATTTATTCCAAATTTAATTGATTCTGTTACTTTTATTAATTTAAAGTTCATTAATAAATTAATTTGTTGTTATTCTTTGATTCCCTGTAATATGAGCCTGAACTTGCAAACCCAAAGTATTGCAACCTTCATTTCATTTACCCTGAGATTTATTTTGAACAATTTAATTTTCATTTCATTTCAAAATTCATGCAGTTATATTTATTAGAGTCTCAATTTAAATATTTGTTGTGTGTAGGTGATTACATTATCATATTTAGCCCTCATCAATTTATTTATAACTTTATTGATAACTTTACAATTTATATTTACAATAATATTTACGGAGGGGTATCTCACAGCAATATATAGGAGGAGGCACAATCAGGGTAAGTTCCGTTCCCGTAAGCTGTTGGCTTCTCGGCCTTCCACGAGGACCTACAATCAGCTGGATTTGGAAGGTGGCGCCCATTTATTTTGACTCGCCCTGCACACAACTAAAGATTTTCTCCCGTAAGCGATTTTCACGAACTCCCCCTACTCCTCTGAGCTAAGCTGTAGGCCCTTTTCCATCAAGCTAGTTACGAATCGTCGAAAAAGCTCGATTGGCCCGTAACATGTTTTGTAAAATGAGCTCTTGCACAGTTCTAATGTTCTTTTCAGTGATTACACGATTTGCTTGTCCTGGTCGTGGTGCATCTTTCACAGTTGCGGTGCCGCTTTTAAAGGTTTTTGCCCATTCAAACACACTTGAACGAGCTAAACAGCAACTTCCGCACACCTTAAGCATTCTTGAATGAATTTCAGAAGATTCACTCCTTCTGGAGTTAAAAATCTTATCACAGAACGCATTTCTTCGCTGGTGCAACTTTGAAGTGACACCATAGCTGTCAACTGAGAAATTAAATTTGTCTTTTGTTTCTAGACATTTAGTAATCAATTCATGGTCTCCCTAAATGTGTGAACTAAATCATTATTTTCATTATTGGTAATAGGGAATGTATTTAACTTAGTTACAGACGCAATCCGGATTTCATTTGAAACAGCCTCGTACATTAACCTGTTTGTGGACTATACACAGGTTTGATAAAGTGGACCGTGATAAAATATTTAACTATAAAATAGGAATCCCGCACGAACTTATACAATTAATTGAAGTGACCAGGATAACTAGCAAACGGTTTCGTTCAAGAAACTCTATCTCAAGTTTTGAAGTGCACAGGAGAGTCAGAAAATAAGATTTTTTTTCAGTTACACTCTCTTAGTTTCAGAAAATGCAGTCAGAGAGCTAGAAATATATGGTTCCATATCCATAAAATCACTTTAATAAGCAGCGAAAGCAAGCGACATTGTACTCATCAGCCGTACAACAGAAACGCTAGATGATAATTATTTTAATTTAGACAGAAAAACAAGGATTGATAGTCGATCAGGATAAGGCTAAGAATCTTTCATGTGTTAGAGGAGAAAAGGCAGTCAAAGAAAACAAGTTGAAGGCACAGTTTTTGACCAGGCAAACAGTTTTGTACACCTTGGAACTATAAATTTATGAACAATAAAAATACAAATACCGCTGAAATTAAAAGAACAAGGCGAGAAGGTAACAGAAGACATCGCAGCAGTAGACTTTTGTTCAGTTCATAATAACAGGGGGGAACCAGAAAAATTAAAGTTATATAACTGCATAATCAAACCAGCTGTAAAATATGAAAGCCAGACATGGTCGATGATAAGGAAAGACGACAATGTACTAATTATAAAAGGTTTTCCAATTAGCGCGTCAGAACTTTAATGCCAAAATCAAGATTGATTTAGAACGTAAATGTCAAATCTTGATAACAAATGTGTTCAGTACATTGTGTTAATATGGACAGATATACGATTCAACAGCGCTTAGAAATTATTCGTATTTACCATCAAACTGCGTGTTCGGTTCGCCGGCCATTTCGCGCGTTGCGAAGAATTTATGGTCAACACAATCGACCAACCGAACGATTTCTTTATCGTTTAATTGAAAAGTTTGGACAAACTGGCTCAGTTGCAGATAAGTCAACATTTGTGCGTTGTCAGGGTGTCCGATCAGAAGTCAGTATTGCTCCTTTAAGCCAATGTGTAAGAGATGATCCAAACCTCTCTACTCCACGTCGTTCTCAAGAATTTGGACTTTCTCAGACGACTACGTGGAGAATTTTGCATCAAGATCTTCATCTCAAGGCTTATAAACTACAAGACTCACTCAAGAACTGAAGCTAAATGATTATCATTTGCGTCGAAATTTCGCGAACTGGGCTCTTAAGCAGTTTGAAGCCGATCCACATTTTGCAAAAAAGATCATCTTTTCCGTTGAATTCCATTTCTGCCTTAATGGTATTGTATATAAGCATAATTGTAGGATTTGGGCTGATGAAAATCCTCAAGTGATTCACGAATCGCCTCTTTATGCTGAGAAGCTCACCGTTTGGTGCGGTTTTTGGGCTCATGGCGTGATTGACCTTTTTTTTTTGATGACGATGATGGAAATCTTGTCCTGAACTGAGAAATGTTGACATAAACAATGTTGTTGTTAATACTACAATTTACTTTCGGCTTAGATCGCGTCGTGATTTGGGAACTACACTCAGCATTGTCGGGTAAGGTCCACCCTGTAGCTTGTCTGCTTTTACAAGGTTTTACTCTAGACGTTTGAGCAATATTTGTTCGTAGGCCCTGCCTGACTAAACAGGGCTGTGTGCTTAGATTATTCAAAGCTTGGGGCGGACACGGATTTGATTTTGATGTATTTTGTTTGCCAGGACAATAATACTTAATCGGCTTATGCCTGTTAGCTGTTTGTGAACCCATACAAACTAACGTTTCGCATGACATTGCAGCTTGCATCTTCAGAGTGAATAGAATACTGAACGCAAATCCGGGAAGTGGAAGTATCTAAACCTCTTTGAGCCAGTCGGGCAGAACGACGGAGTTCTGGTTGGCCGTCACCGTTGGGCAAAGACGGATCTGGTGGAGCCTGATTGTGTGATCGATGATTCTTAGGAGTCCTTAGAGCATACTATCCTCCCTGTTTATGTTGTTATGTTGTTTTTCAATTTCAATTGCTTCACATGATACGAGGGAAGTAATGGGGCACTGTGGCGAGTACCCGAGCATCGTCAAAGTCCATCTTATGTCCAGTTACACCAGTATGTTTAGCCATCGCAGATTTTGTGATGCGTTTGTTCGGTTCCCAACAATATTCCTTAATTTTTTGTATATGTTTGAGTTGCCGACGCACGTGGACCGAAGGGCCGTGGCCCCCCGTCGATAAACAGGAAACTGCCCCACGTGAAGGTCCACTCTTCGGACAACATTACTGTCAGTGCAATGATTTAGTTATTGGGCCATATGCGGGTTCGTTACGCACATGATATAGATTTGCGTCGGATTTGTTAGCTGACAATAGCGTGGGGCGGTTCTTGTTCTAAGGTTTAGTTTTTAGAAAATATCTTCGCCCTCTTTGGAGGCCCTGTTTATAATTATTACCACTTGAACATTCACAGGGAGCAGACCTGTATCTGTCGCCTGCTACTGTGTGATGTGATTCTTGTAATCAAAATTACTATTTTATCATTCGCAGAGAGCAGACCTTTATCTGACGCCTGCTCCTGTATTGTATCATTCTTATACCATCGTGCTCAGTTAATAAAGTGTTATACTAAAATCAACAATTGCTCATTGTATTAATTCTTCTGTTCGTCCTATTTAATCAGACAATTCGTAAACTCTTTTGAGAATAGTGTGTGAACGCGTACCTCAGCATCGCGTATCCACCAGCGTTTGTGTTTGCAATCACCTTTGTGCTCTCGCAATCATAACTCAATGGAACGACCAGTTTGTCTGATGTAGTTTGAACCACAGGAGCAAGGGATGTTGTAGATCCCGGCTGATTTTTAATTTGATATATGATCGTTTGCGGATCTGAAACCGTTTCCCAAAGTTTCATTAGTCTTAAAATCTGTCTTTATGCTGTACCTTCTAAGAACATATCCAATCTTATGAGTAGTGCCTTTACTGTAACGTAGAAAAGCTCAGCCTTCCGGAGGCGCCAGTTTGTCCTTAGCCTTGGGCTGTTCCCCACTGCCGATTGTTCTCTGAATTTCTGTGGCTGAATATCCGTTTTGTTGTAACGACATCAAGAGATGAGTTTTATCTCAGGCAGTTATTATTGTGTCTAATTTGAAAGTTCTGATGCGCTAATTGGAAAAACCTTTATTTGAACGCAGAAAAATATTCAGAACAAGACGATAATTTAATTGAAGTTGCAGGCTTAGAATTAATCATGAATTAGAAGAAATGATTGAGTATAGCAATAATAATAATAAAATTAGATGGTTGCGTTATCCAGCAAGGATGTACATATACAGAAGTATACAAGAAATCACGGAATGGAAGTCCCAAGGAATAGGATTAACAGAAAGCCGAAGAAGATAGATGAATGGTTGGAAAATTTGAGAAAATGGGAATAAGAAACTCAAAAACCGTAGTTCTAGAAATCTAGACAAAGTAGTATTTAATTTCTGTTAAAAATTACAGTTACTAATACACAAAAAGTGCAGTATGCCAAAGTTTTATTATTATAAAGATGCGGTTGGTTAACTACTAACTTTGGTTTGTCTAACTACTTACATCCAATACATTACGAAATGTGAAATTATATTTGTCCTCTGTAGAGTTTAAAAAATCAAACGAAAATCAAAGCATCTAATTTACTGTTAGTTATTTAAATATACGAGTAATATCAATATCTGCAAGTTGCAAATGTAAAGCAATAAAGCTTTATCGCGGGGGTGTAAGACTAAATTCATCTCAAGGAAGAAACCCACTGGAAAGCTTATAGCATTACATCTCATAAAAAATGTATTCTCTTGTAACTGCAGGGAGTCTGAAGCACAAGCAGAAATTGTAAAATTTGTCTATTCACAAAAATAATTTTCTGAAATAACAGCAATAATTTGTGGGGAAAGTCTAATGCACAGTATACGTGGGCACCTCGTCCTATTTGCAAACGAAAATAGTTAATGGAAAATAAAAATTAAGTTTTCACAATTACGTAAAAACAATAATAAATTTTAATGCTGCATTAATTTGTGCGGTGGAGAGCATAACCTTTCTTAGAAAAGTGAATTTGAATTATTGTCAACATCACCGCCATGCTGTGATGTTTCTTCACATTTTACTAAGCAACATAAAAAAAGTTCGATAACCGTATTATCTACCACTTATGACAAAACAGTAAATATATCAGTTTATAAACTTGCTAATTTATTGCACAAAAATGGCACAAAACATAGTATGTACAACAAACAACTCTTAGAATTGCGATTTACGTAAGTAACAATACCGTCATAGTCTACAATGGCAGTGCAGGGAGAATCATTGAATTAAAATTTAGGCGGATTCGTATTTCTTCGCATCGGGATCGGGATGAGCTTCGATCCATTTCAGTGCCCGGAGGATAGCTTCGGGAATTTCTTGTGGTGGAGGGGGAACTGGCAAATGAGCACCTTGGGGTTGGAATCCCTCTTCGTTAGCGATGTATGACAGAGAAATTTGGCTTCCATCAGGAGCAGTGTATTTGTAGCCTCCTTGGACTTCTTCGGCTTCTTTGTCGGCTTGTCCAGCATTTTTCAGTTGTCCTTGTTCTTGTGCAGAGATACCATTGCCAGTCTCGTAGGAAGAGTGGTATGAGCCATCGAAGTTGACTTCGGAGTCTTGTTTAATGATGGGGATGGGCTCGCCGGAAAGTTGAGCAGCGTATGCTACTGCCAATAAGGCGAAAATTGCAATCTGTAAATACAAGAACAGCTTTAAATCGTTTCAAATTATTGTAGATTGAAACAACTTTAAAAATTCCTTCTTATTCTAAACAGTAGAAGATACCAGGTTCGACATTTGCAATTATTTTTTAGATTTATTTAAAATTGCGAATGGATGTTGTTAACAGTTGATCGTCAATAAACTTTAATAGCTTATTTAACCGTTTCATTATTTCAGGCATTATAGAAAGTCACAGCTGTGTTTTAGTATCGAAAATTAACACAATTATGATTGCTCATACTAACATTAAAATTAAACATTTTAATATTTTCCTAATTTTTTGCATACACTTTATGAGCAATAATTAGCAACGCATCTATGTCTGACTGGAACTGAACAATAAATAGTAATTTCCCAAGAGGTATATTGAACCAACACATGCACGTGATGCAACATCGTTTAAATAGCATCACAGATTCATCCAGACACGCGTAGGTTTACTGTCCCACTCGAGGTTAATTAATATTTGAAAAGAAAAGAGGCTGGGGTCTAAGCGGAATTTAGGTAAGTCGTCACGTTAGACAACTTATTAAATTCCATTGCAGCATATGTCAATACGGTTCAAGTTACATCGAGCACATCAGTTGAACTTTAGTGAAAGAGAAAGGGACCTTGACATACGCCCAAGGAATTTCGAAAAGAGGAAACAATTAATCAGTTTCCGACCGCTAACAGAACTCTTATAAAGTTCATGGTTTTTTATACCAACACAACACGCATTTTGAAAATTATGGGAATATTCATGGATAAACAGCTAGTCAATAATAATAAAACTTTTTCAAACAAATACATTTGGACTATTTTAGAATATTTAAGAATTCCATAAAAATAAAATAGATTTTTTTGTAAATTTTTACTCATTTCCTCAAATTAAATAACTGTTTTAAGCAATAAACAAACAAACATTAGTATTTTTGAAATTAAGTAAAATTGCCATTGCACAAAAGTGCACTATTTGGAAGAATAGGATAACAATAAGTGATTAGAACTTACCAAAACCTTCATGTTGTAGATGTGTTATCACTGAATACCAGATGAGATATGACTTCCAAACTCCTGCTCTTCTTATTTATACCTCCTACCGCGATCATCTCTCGGTAGGCTCTTCAAGTAGCATTTTGCAATACATCACCCAATTGGTATTAAAATAAGATTTAAATATTTAATTTTAATATTCTACTTGTCCCCAAGGTTGTACCTGAAATTGGTTATAATAAAACGTAATATATGTGCTGGAGGTAAATGTCAGCTGCTTTAATTTCAGGATGGTAAGTTTGGTTAAGGCGGTTTTAATGAAGTGTAATAGAAAAGGATAGCCCACGGCTAGTTATAAATAGTTTGTTGCCAGTAAAGTGATGCAATACGAACACTAATTGAATAATTGATAAGACGAAATAATGCCAATCTTCTGTATTTTCATGAGTTTCCACGGTCCAGGTTACCCAGAGCAGAACATAATTTGCTGTTGGCAGTTTGCATTGCTATTTTATGCAATAGTAGATCTAAAATCCACCCTGGAACTTCATTATTACATTTTTTTTGCTAAGTCTGTAAAGAATCTATTTATTTTTTCAGAATACTCTAAAAACTATCATTGAAATGATTGTCCATAACATATGTCTATAACATATTTGGCCAATCGAATAGAAATTACTCAAAACAACCGAAAAAATATAGTATCCAAGACAATATGTTTTCTACATTCAAAATCTTTTCGCAAAAGAGTGCAGGAGAAAGCAAAGAGACTACAACAATTTAAAAACGTTAGTCTCTATTCTCTTTCTTAGAATTGCCTTTAAAGACTAAATATCAGATCAGAATCTGCTTCGACAGCAATAACGAAATTTCAAATTCAAAATCCAATTTTCTAAATTTATACGAACATAAAATTTGATATATTAACATTTAACATTCCAAGAAAAAATTTTAAGTGGATAGCTCAATGTAAAAATTATGATTTCGAGGTTTTCAGTTCTATATTCAATCTTCAGAGGTAAATAATAAAATCGCAATTTTGTGTTTAAAATTGAGATTATCTTAGAACAAATTAGGGTACTTGACATTGGATACAAACTTCGCATTTGGAATCGAATCTGAAATTAAAATAGACATCTTGAGCTTGAGGTCTTAATCCTTAGTTAAACAACAACATTGGGAAATGAAATATGGGATCCTTAAAAGTCCATATCTCAAAGTGATACTTAAGTTTAAAGTTTAAAGTAGAGAGCTCTACTTTAAAGATTTTATTTTGGTTAATATTTTCAAAATTGATGGCTTAATTTTAAAGTGTATGTAAGTATAATGGCTTC
Organism: Limonius californicus; assembly: GCA_014611495.1. Taxonomy (NCBI): domain Eukaryota; kingdom Metazoa; phylum Arthropoda; class Insecta; order Coleoptera; family Elateridae; genus Limonius; species Limonius californicus. Next base: position 3,770 of record JABXWE010011522.1, on the reverse strand, counting down.
TGAAGTTGAAAACTTGAGTGGCGATTTAGATAATTCACATTAAATACGAAGTTTTGGATGTAAAGTCGAAAGTTTTAAATTTGTGAACAGGATGTGCCGCTAAATAGTGACACTTGTAAATAAAATATGGAGTAGAAATGCGTCTAAAGCCGATACCTAAAATTTACGAAATGTTGATTTTGCAGTGAATACCTGAAATGAAAATGTAAGTTTAGTTCTCGATTTAAAACGTGATCTCAACTTTTCTACCATAGCGCTGAGGAGAAACACGTGGCACAGAAGTGGCTGGTACCCAGTAGTGGGACGTGAAAGACTGTTGTTAATAATTATCTCAACTTTTAGTATAAATTTGTCAACCTAAAGAAGAAAAAAGGTTGAGTTTAAACACGACATTCTTGGTTTGGATAGAAAATACGTTCACAATCTGTCCTTTATCTAAAATTTGTGTGTTTGAAATCGAGATCGTGAATTTCAAGTCAGCTTTGACTGTACACAAGGTATTTTACTTCAAAGATTTAAACGTGTAGACATTGATTTCGAAATCGAAATATTTAATTCAATCATTAACTCAAAATATGGACCTTGGTTTTAAAAATAACTCAAGTTAGAACTTCAAGCTCAATGGATTAAGTTTAAAGTTCATGTTGAAAAATTAATTTTAAAATCGAAACATTGTGTTGATTTGAATGAAATTTTGTGTTAAAAATCTAGAAATTGAAATTTTTACTTTACCTTCGCAATGTTTAGATAAATAGCGACATTGTTAAATAAATAGCCGAATCAAAGTCAGTATCTATGGACTAATGCCTGAATATAATTTCCGATCTCAAGCTTGATATCGCAATTCTAATGTTGAAATTTCGTGTTTAATACTGAAATAGTAAGTTTAGTGCTCACATTTTTAGTTTAAACACAAATGTTTTGGTCTGAACTTCAAGTTTAAATTAGAATTTTAACATTAAGAACGTGTTTTCGGTTTCGAAATCGATTCTTTCATTTAAACGCAATTTTTTGGTTCTTGATAATTACCATTGAAAAAAATAAAGTCGAAAAAGTTGTACTATAAAACTTCAATGTAGTAGATAAAACATGACTGCCCCTTCCCTCAGTTTTGCAAAAAAAATAATGAAGTAATGGAGGAAATATATTGTTGAAAAAGTGGATAGTTTTGTTCCAGTGGTTGTTCACCAAAGTTCTCTTTAGTAACGTGTCATCTCTCACGTACTCGTTTTCAACTTGTATTCAGTATTTGTTGTATAGTCTTCCAAGCAGGTTTTTATGAATACGCTGACATTATATTAATTCAGCTCTAATCCCCAAACAACATTCGAGTATAAATATTTTCTATTCCAAAAAATTAATTTTTTAATTATGCAAGAAGAACAACTCAAATAATGGTCAAATACCAATTTAATAATAATTATTTCCCGTGAAAAAATTTGGAAATTAGTTGTTAAATGCCATACGCTGCCTGAGCAACCCACAACCTAAACGCGTTTACATTAATAAAATTCACCCACAGTCTACTTGACCGCATTTTTATTGATCATCTTGTAATCAGATTTCGAGAATTAGACTCCGTTAGATAATTCCGGGTTTGCAATAAGCAGTTCCTGGTTTGAGTGCTGTTGTAAACCTGTAGGTGTTAAATAGCAGTTGATGCTTCTCCACATATATATTCTTTAAAAAACCCAATGGGCCACGCCTTTTACAAAGTATTGTTAAGAGAAGCTATAAACTTTTCTACGTAACAAAGGAACTTAGGAAGTATTTCGTCTGCTTTGTTTTTGTCGAAACATTAATCATGTGGTCGCAATCGAATACCCTTTAGCAAATTTTACAAAGAGTTGCTACAAAATGTCGCACACCATAATAATAAACTTTGAAAGTCATCTGAAATGTCAGTGAACTATTATTTACCACAGTGCTAAATTCAGCTGTAAAAGTAGACTGAGCACACCAAGAGTTTGTAATTATTATTATAAGTTGATAACGTTTTAATTGATTTATAACTTTAATTTGCATAACAATTTGCAGTTTATGCTTTAGCAGAAATCTATGTCGGAAGGATTCTAAATCCAAAAACAGCTGCACCAGGGGGATCTATTGTGAACGGTGTTGTTTAATATTGCGATGGTATGGATTGTACGAAAAATACCGATAGAGGAGGAACTATACTAAACAGAAGAATCTAAGTTCTGGCGTTAGCGGATGAAATCGTAATAATATCTAGAGAGAACGCTGAAATGAAAGAAACATCCCAAGACCTCGAGGAGACATCAAAAATCACGGTGCTCAGAATGAACCGCAACAGATCAAAATTCATAATAACGCAATAGGACAACGAGGTATAGAGGTAAAACAGAACGTATTAGAATATGTAGAATCATTTAAATATTGGGTTCAATAAGGGGATTTCGGTGGATATTGCAACAATCAATACAATTCAATTTTCAAAGTATTTATTGCCTCATAATATATACATGTTAAACATAAAAATGTATAAGACCGTTATAGGAGTTGCCTCCTCTTCAGCCAGGATATTGTGGCAAGAACCACAGCTGCCAGTGGTGTTACTATGCATTACAGGAAGTATCTAAATCAGGAGATGTTTAGCTAAACTCCAAATTAAAAATTTGTAGAGCGGTTATCAGACCAACAATTTAACCGTTTTGAAGCACAGACACATTATAAAAATAAAAGAAAAATACTGAGGAAAAATTTCTGGCCAGTACACGAAGACGAGGGATGAAGAAGTAGATATAACTTCGAATTCAGGGAGAGATATAGTAGACCAAGTTTAGTGAGTAAAGTAGAAGATAATAGGCTAGCGTGGCTGGGACATTTAGATAGTATCAACGCAGCAAGAATGACTTGAGGATGGAAAGAATTGAGAACTGGAGCAGACTACCGGCGGGTAGAAAGGAATGGAGCAAAGCCAGTGATAAGATGAAGCAAACGCAAGACCAGGCGCGGGAGTAACTAACCTGCACTGGTAACATCCGCTGCTACACCTATTTTTTAGAGTAAAACACAAAATACTTTCTTGTTAATTCATAAATTAACATCTTCCGGGATTAAGATTTTCCTGTAAGTTTATTAAAGACTTTCACACCTGATTAAATTCCGCATTTGAATTGCTTGACAAACCTGGAGGCATTACTTACAAACGTTAATAAAATAAGCTGCCAATGTATTTTTATCTAAAAACAATTTTTTTGAGATATTTCAAGTCCACAAGTATGTCTCGAAAGCCTAACTAGAATTGTTTTGTTGTAACAATTATTTGTTTACCAGTAAATTGGTTATAATTAAGTTAAACGTTGCTTGTTTTGCTTAGCTTTTTCAAATGTGTTATCAATATCACATTGAAATTACAAGGAAGATAAACGAACATGAAAAAAAGAAGAACTAGAAAAAGAAGAGAAAACGGAACATGTTGCAATATGCAAAATCGCTAGAAAAAATGTCATCTATACAAACAATCTGTCAGTCTAAGAATTAGCAGCACTTTAGAATATTATTATGGAAAATATTAGTTAAACTAAAAGTACTCAGTCAACAAAGTTGAAAGTCACATATAGCACATACAAGTCGGAGAAGTTAAGTTGAGGTTGTCCTCTACCCTCTGGTATGCCATTTTTGGTGATTATAAGTATATGAGTCTTTGATTTTTTAAATTGGATAAGATATAATTTTCTGATGCTTATTAGGAAACAGAATACAAAAATATTTAAAAGAAATATTTTCTGACAACAGTTTATAATATA
>JABXWE010011521.1:0-22289 GCA_014611495.1 Limonius californicus | reverse complement strand
AAAAGGTAACAGATACAGATGAACGAGTTGTGCTTGCTTACCTTCAGAAAATGTCTGAGCAGTTTCTCGGGTTGTTGATGTTGCCATGGTAACTTTAAAACACGCGCGTTTTTAAAACTTGGATTTAAACACTCTGAGGCGTACTTTAAATAAGCAAAATGGGGTACCAATAAAAAAAAGTGCGTCTGATTGAGGAGGTGGACCGAGGTGTTAAATGGAAAAAAGACATAGCTAATGCCTTTGGAATTCTAGCTAATACGCTGTCAACGATTTTAAAACATAGGAATTCTATTTTAACTGCTTCCAAAGAAAACTTTCATTGTGGCGAAAGAAAACGTTTAAAAGAGTCAAGTTTTCCAAATTTAGAAGTGGCTATGGTGGAATGATTTCCATGGGTTCGTAACCAAAATTTGCCCGTTTCGGGGCCGATTATTCTGCAGAAAGCGGAAGAATTCGCTAAAATATGAAAATTTCAAGTCCAGTCAAGGGTGGCTAGATAAATTTAAAAAAAGAAATGCGATTGTTCAGAAAGAAATGTGTGGAACAAGTGCGGACGTGGCGGAAACCGGTTGTCAAAAGTGGCTCCAAGAACACTTGAAGAAAATACTTGAACAATACAGTGCCGCTGATGTTTTCAACGCCGACGTAACGGGCTTGTTTTTTAAGTGTTTACCCGATAAAACCTGAACTTTTTTTTCGGAAAAGTGTCATGGAGGAAAGCGGAGTAAGGAGCACGTAACAATTATGGTAAGCGCAAATATGTCCGGAATGGAAAAACTTGATTTGCTATTAATCAGCAAATCAGAAAAACTTAATGTTTTGCCAAAATTAAAAGCTTACCGTTGACTTACAAGTTCCATAAAAAATCGTGGATGACACGTATTCTTTAAGAGGAGTGGCTTTATAAGTTAAATCGAAAATTTGAAGCCCAGAAACGGAAAATCTTGTTGGTGGATAACACAGCACATTCACAAGACCTGCCGCGAAAACTTGAAGCTATTGACGTGATGTTTTTTCCGTCAAATTTAACTTCAAAACTGCAACCAATGGACCAAGGAATAATAAAAAATTTAAAACACAAATACAGAAGGCGCGTTGTATTGAAGACCATACAAGCATTTGAACGACAAGAAACGCCAAAAATTACCTTACTGGACTGCGTTAGTGAAATTGATAAAGCTGGAGTGAAGTGACGTCGGCTTCCATCGGGATTAAATATGACGAAAATGAAATTGTTGGGGAAACAGTCTGGGATGAAGATGATGATTTACCACTTTCCGTTTGGGCTACTCTGCAGAAACAGAGTGGGTTATTTACAGATTTTACATTTCAAAATTATGTCGAAGTAGACAGCGATTTGCCAGTAGCCGAACATCCCAGTGACCAGGAGATTGTGGAAATGATTTTAAATCAAAAGGAACCTAGTGATGATGAAGATGATGAAACCGACGGCGACACCGTTTCCATTCCGACCCCAAGCGACGCTAGTGAAGCAGTGGACAAGTTATCTATTTTTTAAGAAAACGTGCCTGAGGAAGTGTTTGCTATAAGAATGTTGGACAAGTTTTGCCAAAAAATTCAGTATAAAAATAAAAAACAGCACAAAATTTCGGACTATTATTTTTAAGCAATTTAATTCTATGTACCCACCATACAAAATTTGTAACTATGTTTGTGTTATTCTTAAATAAAAACATATGTATGTAATATAAAAAAAGTCAGTACAAAGTTATTTAAAAATTCGACAAGTCGAATTTTTTTTACTTCCCCTACCACTTCGAGTTACAGAGGTTTGACTGTAGTACAACATTGTGTGGTCTATTATGCAACAGTATTTGCAATATTCGACTGTTATTATATATATATATATATATATATTTAAAGAAATTTGCTATTGTGTACTTTAGTAATGAATAAAGATAGTTAGTTTCGATAGGTTAGGTTAGCCTCCTGTCTGGCATACGTGCAAAGAGGGCTCACGGAACTTACTCTGTTGTGTAATTAACAGGCCATTGGTCTATACTCAGAAAAAGTTCTAGTTATTAAATTGTGAGATATCACAATATAGAATAAAGTTTGTAGATTATGGCAACGGATGCAAGTATTTAATATGGCCAAAATGAATAAACTTTAAAAATATTTCAGAAACTAAATAAATTACTGTAAGTCGATACGTGAGTATAGTCCGTCAGATTTAGAAAGACTTCTGAGCTGAGCGGTACTCAATTGTCGTAGGTAGGACAAGGAAAGTAATTAGTAGTTTATGGTGACATGAGTCCTGTGGTACTGTGATATCTGTTTGTGTAGGTTTCTATAAATAGAGTATTTGAGTTTGTTTTCGGAATGAATTTTTATGTTTTAAGTCTAAATAATTAATACATCTGTTTTGTTCTGTTTCTAATGTAAAGTTTATCTTTAAGTGTAGAGTATTAATAAACGTTAAGAAATCACTAGTAAACTCAAATGAACTATTAAAACATGCTAAAATATCATCAACGTAACGGAACCAAAATATAATTTTCGAAGATTGATTTGATTCAAAAATTCGAGCTTCTAAATGTTCCATAAATATATTATCTAAAAGTGGTGAAATTGGACTTCCCATTGGTAAACCGTTTTTTTGAAGATAAATTTTATCATTAAAAATAAAATAATTTTGATTAATACAAAGTTCGAATAATTGAATCAATTCATTTCGTTTTGTTAATTCAACATTTCTTTTTTGTTATATTTTTCCTTTTTTCACTGCCTTAATACATAATATTGTATTCCCAAAATTAAATTAAATACACAACTTCTTACTAAATGAATAAATATGGAATGTGAACTTTTTAGAAACTGCTTGCCTGAGAGTAGTTTGTCTCCGCTCCTGAAGCTAGGAACTAACACCGCTTCACCGCTAGTGAGATTATCTCTTTCTAGCATGCGTAAATATGAGGGAACATAAGTCGCATACGATTGGAACCTAATTATGTTGTTGGCTTTTCTCTTAACCGCGTGTCAAAAGAGGACAGCAGTTCAAGCCGTTGTCGTAACTTGCAGGCCCCAGAAGTCTTTCTAAATCTGACGGAGTATATCAATATGTGCTCTTACTTTCAGCCATTTTATACATATACATTCTGTATAACAAAAAACGATCATACTTTAATATTAAAAAATTAAGTTTCATAAAATGTTTACGTAGGACATACTTAGACCCTTTAATATTGGCTACTAAGTGATTTGGATGTTCAGCTGCAACCATTGGATCCTTGTTTCCATGTAAAATGAGTGTAGGAGATTTAACCAAAGCAAGATGGTCTTTGCATATATTTCCTCCATCCTGCTGCATATCTTGTAGAGTATCGCACCATCCATTCCACATTTCCTGCAGTCCACTTTCTCCATAAAGTTTAATTAAAGGCGCTTTCATTTTATCAGACCATTTGCTTATGTCTCGAATTTCTTAAAGAAAAAAGGTTAATGTTCTCTACCTGCTGATATGACTTTTGGAGATAGTAATTAATTTCTTAAGTAGGTAGGTACTGACTTTCATAGGATTTAATTTCCTCTGGTAACACATACGAGTTAGCGCCCCAAATCACTAATTTATTTACACTTTTTGGATACTTTGCTGCTAAAATTATGCTGGATATGCCACCATCACTCCAGCCTAGTAAAGAGTAGTTTTTTATACCGATAGCCTACAATTGTTTTCTATTTAATAGTTTAGTGCTATATTTAAGGTTTTGATGCTGTACTATACAGGGCGGCTGATTTTGCATTCTACACTATTGCCCATAAAATGTAGATATTAAAATAGAATTTTTCTGATACGTATCTTAAACGGTTTTTGGTGTTCTATCCAATCCCTCAGCCAACAAATGTTAGAAATATAAAGGAGCCTTGTTTTTTTACAATAAGCATTTAAAATTTTAATTTAATAATGGCATAATAACAAACAAATTATTTAGTTCAATTAGTGCTAAACTATTTTTGGAAAAACAAAAGTACTCTTGGGAAATAGATAACATACCAGACAATAAAATGGTCAAAAATCCTAGCTAATGTAACTGTTTAAAGTACCATTATTTTTATGCACAGTCATAATTTTGTGGTTTTTATTCTCCCACTGTATTAGATTCAGTTTTATGTACTGTGTCTTGTATAAATTTCCAAACAAATTATTTAACATTATAAAATTTAGTGAGCTTGGCGACTACTTTCAGGGTTCATTGGAATTTTTCCCTCTTTACCTTTATTTTTGAAACAAAATAAGAATATCAAAATGCCCAGTTTCACAGCTAACTGGACTAAATGCTCTTTACTGTTCTTACTGTATTTTCGGAGGAAGAGGAAGAGATTAAAATGATGGTGTGTTCAGAATTTAGGGCTTAGTTCATATAGTAACACTTTTGCTTGTCCAAAGGGTTGAATTCCATTTAAAATAAAATGATAATCCTTTGAATACATTATTATGCAAATAATCAGCATAGAAAGTAAAATAAGCCACCTTGTATATTTACATTACCTCCATAAGCTTTGCAGCTCCATCAGCATCTCTTTCGTAAAAATCTTTACTGAATATTCTGTGTGGTGGGCGACTCTTGCCATACCCTGGTGGATCCCATGCAACAATGTTAAATTTGTTTTTATCTAATCCTTCTATTTGAGGTTTAAAATCGCTCCAAATTGTACCCAAAGCACCAGGAAAACACAATAATGCATGGTTACCAGTTCCAGTTTTCACATAATTTATATGTTGTCCATCTATACTTATATCGTGTTCCTGAAATTTAAATTGAGCATGTAAAATTTCAATAGTAGAAAGAAATAGATCTACAAGACCAGAATTGCTCTGTTGGCCCAGTATATATATTTCGAATGAGAAGCTACAATAAAATACAATAAAATGCAGTTATAATTAATAATTAAAAACGTTTTATCAAGACCATGGAAAATCGTTTTGTTTTAATTGTAGTAGTTTGTTTTAGCAATAAGAAATAAGAAAATATATACACAACAAACTCACATTTATAGGATTCATTTTATGTGGCCCATATGGTTGTATATTATTTTAGACACTGTAGTTGAAATCAAACAATTGCTTATCGTTGTTAGCTCTCTAATAATGCATTGACACTCTTCATTTGCATAACCAGTACGTGGCAATGCTTTTAGCCAGAACTTAAATGGAGTAATTACAAGGTTGGTAAAATAGGTAAATAATTCTAATTACTTCATTATATATGAAATAAGGTAAAATATCAGGATCATTAAATTTAAAGCTGAATTTGGGTAAAACTACAAATATGACACCAATAAACTTTAGTTTCTTTAAATGAAAACTGGGCTAAATATATCGTACTCCCGTCCTTTCGTATTATGTAACACTGATATTGTTATTTTATTATGCAAAGTGACTTTTTTATTCTATGGAGTAAATAAAAAGTTGTAATATACAGATTAGTCTAACAGGTCTACATTAAAAATCTAATGATGAAAATATGCTAATATACTATTAAGCATGATTATGCAGAGTTATAACTGCAGATTTTAAACACATTTTTGATTTGAAGGCGCTCTGTAATACAGTGCTAGATCAAACTTATAATTATTTAAATGAAACATCCTATACATTTTTTTACTTAATGAAGGATTAAAATATTAGGCTGTAGGGGTGTCTGTGTCATATTTTTTGAGAATATTCAATAGTTTGGACGAATATTTAAAGAAATTTGTTGCTGTGTGTAACATTAGTTACATATAACCAACCTTGTAGTGCACCTGCTACAAGCCTGAAATTTGTATATCAGTGAAATTATTGAAAGCAGTAACATAACAGAAAAATAATATTTGCTCTAAGGATTATTTTTATATAATTATTTGTTGAAGATAAACTTCACTATTTTTTGTTGCGTATTCTTATTCGCTAGCTTATTATACCTATATGACAATATTGTTATACGATTAGTTTGTTTGTCATTTCTATAGAAAAAGTAAGTTACAGACTGGTAAAAACTGAAATCATCGAATAAAAAATTAGTGCCCTAACAATTTCTAAAAATGTCATTCAGTTTGAAGAAACTGTATTGTAACACAACCTTTGAAATTCTTCATTTACTTTTTCATTCTTAATTTTGTCTGCTACATTTGCAATATGTAACCATCGCTGTTTTTATTTTTCACATAATAATATGGAACGATAACATATACATACATCTTCAGTTAGTAGTGGGTTAGTAATTGCTATTAATTAATACTGCAGTTTTCAATATAGTGTCATACTTAAATAACTTTTTGGTTAGATACCTACATAAAGTAAAAAATGAAAATTGTCAGATAAGTAGGTACATTGATTTATTTTGGTGTCGCAATGAAAACTTACTTGGATTTGGGTGGAAAATTTTCCAACATCGCCCATTTTTGCTACCAATCTGCGTAATAAACTTGCCTGGCCTAGGCTTTTAAACATCATGTTTGATAAATGTTATCTATCGAATAAGGACAGATACAAATTTGTTTATTTTTGTAGAAAAAAAGTATCTGTTAGCGTGGCTTATATCACAATACACTAGAACTTAAATAAAATAGAAAATAAAAATTGTTCTGCCTTTTCGAACCTAACAACAGACCTTAAATATTCAAAGCCGGTTTAACCTTGAACAAATTTAATCTTAGATAAGTATAATCAAATCAGTGCAGGTTTGTTAATATACAGAGTAGTTAATGTACAATATGCTATCGCTGTAAGGTAATCATTTTTACTTATGTAAACAGTTAAATATTTGTAATACAGGATACATATTCTGGTTTGTTACTTTAGGTTCAAATGTCCACAATTAATTGGAGAAGATAATTTAAAAGCCGCTTCTGATACGCCAATGGATTAATGTAGGAGGATTACTTTTTTCACAGTTGGTGATTCTAATCTGTAGCAACATCGCGATATCTTAATGCAGTCTTTAACGCCTCTCGTGGCCAGTTACAAAGTTATACGGTTTATATCTGCGCTATGAATTAATTTAGCATTGATGGTTTTACTTTTAAATACCATTGTTTCCCGCCTTTCAAATACACCAATTGGACCGTAATTATTGCAACAATAACTTGAAATAATACACTACGTTTTAAAAAATATAAAAAAACTATGAATTTAAAAGAAATTTATATACATATACAGGGTGGGCCAGCTAAGTTATGCTGTGCATCATTAAATTGGTTAAAGCAACCAATATTTTAAGAAACATTTGTCTCTTACGCTGAAATAAGGTGCCTATGATTCCTAATATACATAAATTTCAAATTATTATAAGGTGTGCTATGAGTTGTAAACTGGGTTGCATAAACACGTATATGTAGGCTCATTATCGTACAGTTGTCTTCACATACCGAGAATTTCTACCAACTAAATAAGGGTAAGCCGGTCTCGGTGGTATAGTGGTTAGCGCATTTGCCTTTAGATCCAAGGGACGCGAGGTTGAACCTGGCCGAGGTCGGTAAGATTTTTCTAGCGGGGAAAAATTTGAAAGTGCGCTTTCTGCCGGATAAGAAGTAAAGCCCTAGGTCTTGTGCCATTGCGATGTGTGACACGTTAGCAATCACTACTGGAGTTGGAATTACATACCACAGATAGGCAAAATTCTTAGTTAGGGTGTACAATAAGCCACTGATGGCTGCAGTCCTTAGACATGCTTGGAAAACCGCGTCTTAGATCTCGCTCTTTCAAATCAATCAATCAGTCAAATAAAGGTATTTTATATACCTTATTACTATGACAATTTTCAGTGGCGTACATCACGGAAATCTAATTTAGTGTCCTGTCATCTGTCAAGCGAAAGGTTAACTGAGCAACTATATTATTTATGTACATGTGTTTCATTAAAACATAATTAAGAAAAGAGCGAAATACTTACATTCACCGACTATAAATTAATTGAATGTACCATCGTGATCGAAAAAAACTAGGACATCAAAAATTTAGCTTCGCAAATCATATTCACAATAATTGTGGATAACCATGGTGATAATAACGTCCGCTTGACATAAATCATATCATCTTTAATCAGCATCCCGTTTACAAAGCTAAAATTTTGAAAAATTACCTATTCAGTGGCGTGCGACTGTCCTAGTTTTTTTCGATCACGATGGTACCTTTACACATTTTAAAGTTTTGCAAAGTACCTATGTACCTGTGAAAATCATGTACATATTCTTTTGCTTGATAGATGTACGCCACTGAAAATTGTCATAATAAAGTATCTAAATTACCCTTATTTAGTTGTCAGAAATTCCTGGTATATGAAAACAACGGTATGTGATTAACCAGATTAACCCTGTATAATAAAAGGCTTGCGTTGTACAATAAGATAGAATTTTTAAAATTGACACATCTGATAAGGTAGATATTGATGTAGGTATGCAATAAACATTTCACTAGTCAAGCCTTTTAAAGCAACTTTTAGCTGGCAATAAAAATACTAATGTCAAAAATTTTTTATTGGAATATTGACAAGAGTCAAAAAGATGTTAACTTATGTATGTGGAGCTCCTTCTATACTACTATTTTATTTGTATTGTACCTATTTAATCCGCTGAAAAATGCGTGTCCAACATTTAACACACGTTACCTTCATTAAATGTTTTGAACATACTGTAAAATATATAAAAAGGCAATAATAACGACTTATTGTCCGTTAGACGCCGCAAATTATGTATTTGGTAAAAGTATTCTCGTTCTGTCAGGTGACTGATCAAGTGCAGCTGTTGGTATATGACCCTATTATTTTAAAATTTAAGCAAGTTAATACCATATTTCAATTCCTACCGCTAGCCAAAGCAGCGCATTTTATGATATTTAGATCGTTATGCTTGGATAACCGCATTCTAAATCTCGCCCGTTCAAAAACCAATCAACAGCATCCTCATTCTGTGGAATTGCTAATCAAATGCAGTTTTTGATACAAAATCCCACCACTTCTGTCGTAACTGATAGATTAATATTAATTTAATTTGAAATATTAGAAACCGGGTAAACATTAGATAGGTATCTTTCATGATTACATTCAAACTACTCTTTATACATAGTTTAATTTAAAGTTTCGTCATTCTGCGGAACTACTGATCAAATGCTGTTATTAATATAACACCGCTCCTGCTTAATGCTTATTCTGAACATGTTTTCCAAAATGCACTTTGGGAAGCAACGGAGGGAATTAAGATAAATGGTGAAATTATAAATAACGTCTGATATGCCGACGACGGCGCTCTGCTGGCTGAAAATATAGACCTACAAAATTAACTAACACGAATAAATAAAAAATGAGAAATAGGACTACGCAAGAATATAAAAAAAAGTTCATGGTTGTTAGTAAGAATCCCGTAGGTTGAAATCAACGTATTATAAACGATACGTCAATTGAAAGGGTCACAAATATTAGTATTTAGGATGCTGAATAAACACAGAGTTAGATCCAGATGATAAAATAAAAGTAAACCTGAAACAGCAAGAAGCATCATCCACAAATGTAAAACAATGTCATGTAACAAACATTTGGGTCTCTCCATTCGCATCAAGTTTGTAAAATGTTATGTGTGGTTACTCTTGTTACCTATAAGGTGTAGAAGCCTGGACGTTGAAGAAAGCCAGAATGCGAAAAATAGAAGGATTTGAAATGTGGACATTTCGAACATTGAAAATACCGTGGGTTGAAAGACTAAGCAACGTCCAGGTATTTAGAAGAATAGGAACAGGAAGAGAATATTGCTAATTATAATCACAATGAGAAAAACAGCTTGTTTTGGGCACATGCTTAGGAATAATTGTAGGGTAGATTATAAATGGGGCGATAGCAGCACTTCTAGCGGAGATTAGATCCATATTGTTGTTATCACTTTAATACCTGAGCGGATACTTTTTAGATATACATAATGTACCGGCTATGTTGCATTTCTGCCTATAGTAGCATCTAGCGGTTAGCCACAACACTAAAACAGGTCCAAGGTCGTTTAGCTAATAAAATCCCATGAGCAGCACAATAGTAGCATAAACGGCATCTTGAAAGTGAAATCTATCTACATACATATTAAAGAATCATTGTGTAATGAGAAACTGCGGTGTTCAAAAGGGACTAGTATAAATTAGAACTATCAAGTCTTCGATATTATACAACTAAATTCTCTTTAATGGCTTCAGCAACTCAAAGAATAAGCAATATATCAAATACCCGCTTATGCTTTATACATATGTATATACATATGAAATATCCGCTTATCGTTTATGTAATTGTTAGCTACTTTCCATAGGGTTAGTTGTTTTCTGCGATTGGCAACACATTTGACAATTCGTGGCGGTTCGTACTGTCAGTTGGCATATTTTGTGGTTATAAAATTCTCGTGTTTACTTCAGTCAGTTTTCATTATCATGGCGAGAGGTTTATCTCGCCGAGTTCGGCAAGTTTTAACATTTTTATTCGTGTCGTTTGTGAGCACGTGTAGTGCCAATCAATACAACTATCCCGAATTTTATTCCTCATCAATAGTAAACGTTAAAAATTACACTTACAACAATGCGGACCTTAAAAAAGTCGAATTCGAAGTGCGCGGTCGAAGTATTCGTAGCGGCATGTATATTAAAGCAACGAAAACGGAGGCTCTTAGAAATTCTGAATGCAGGGAGGACTTGAAAAATTACAGTATAAGTGACATTTGGACTACACCGACAAACGCACGTTATGTTCTTTTAATACCACAAAGTGTCAAGGGCACGTTATATTTATGTTTACCTCGTGTGGTGGACAGTGTAAATAGAGTTTATGTGCCCCCCAGTTTATTGGGGGGTAGCATGAACATGTGGTATCACCAAGGTGAAAATGTTACTGTAGGATTAAATTGGCCAGAGCCCAACAACACGAAAACGGCTCCATTAAGTATAGATCTGCATGACCCTCTTAAATCGTAAGTTCCAATAAAAGCAGAATGTTTGATATATCTACTTAAGTTAACGAGCTCTGACATTTTTCTACATATAGTTTCACCGTGGCTGTCAAATAAACTGGATACAATGATGAAAATGTTGATACAAATGCTATTTGCAAAAAATTGAGCTCCCCGTAAATATTTCATTGTGGTGCAGTGACCTTAACCTACCTTTTAAAACGATTTAATGTTGTCCTTTTGCAAACAAACACCGACTTTGATAATCGTGATATTACGTAAGTAGAAATAAATTAATGTGGGACAGCTATTTTAATGCCCAACTATTTCGGAATGCACAAATTTGATATTTTTATGTGGCTTCAATAGCAATAGAATTTAATTTGTAACATAGAATTATTTTTAATTCAGCGAGGAGTTTCTAGCATATGCAAAAGTATTATATTTAGTAATTAATTGATATGATGATGGTAAAAAGAGTAATTCGTATCAACCTAAAATACCGAGCGATGAAAAAAAAAATGAATTCAAGTATATAGGACATAATAAACACATTCAAGGTGGCAGTACTATTTGTTAACCGGCCGTTAAATAAATTGTACAGTTATCACTGTCTGCGAAAATCAGTTCCTGGTTAATTTTGATTTGTGTTTAAAGTCTTCTATAAATTAATTATAATGCTGGGTAGCAGTGAAGAATTTAATTCAAAATATCCAGACTTTCTGTCTAATTAATTAATGGAAGTGATGGTGCATACCTGCAATTTGATTAAAAATTCTCAAACTCCATTTGACAACACAAAATAGAAAATTGCTTCATTATGTCGGGACGGAAGGCGGAAAGTTTGAGCATTTACCCAAAATACCATTAAATATTCCAACATTGCCGCGGTTTTAATTCGTGAAGATGCGCATTATTTTCTTTTTCTTCCTTGTGGATGTAAAGTACAATTTATTTAATTTGCTTTTATGTAAGCCGGATTTTCCGTAGCGATCATACTAAACTAGGTTGGGTCGAGCGGGGTAATAATGAAACGAAATTTAAAACTTAAAAAAATATATATAAAAAATTTGTAAACATACAATTTTTGCATTAAATGATGTATTTTTCTGTGGTCTTTCATTTGACAGGTGACGGTTTACATTTTACCTGGAATTCGGGTAAATGTGAAACAGTACCGGAAAAAGGCGAAATGTGGTTCTAAAAACTATACCTGCTGTCCAAGTGCTATTTAAAGGGTAAAAATGGAAAGAGCGGGAAAAAATGAATCAAAATCATATACAGGGTGTATTAAAACGTGCGGATAATATTTACACCACTCTATTCTACGTTAAAAACAAGCAAAAAAACGAATACCATTTTAGTTTTAACTCTTTGGTTAAGGAGTTATTAACCCCCAAACTTGGAAATTTTTTTCGCCTTTGGTTGAGAAATTGATTTAAATAGTATTAACAACACATCGTTCAACAATTAAAATAGGTAATCAAATATAAATCATAACATTTCGGTAATTAGTTTACGTATAATTTAATATTTAAGAATGCAAACTCTTCGCGATTTATAGTTTTGGAAGACGTTGCAACTATGCATTATAGGCTGGGTTGATTTTAAAATGTAATAATAAAAAATTGATAGCTGGATGTATGACAGACGGTTTGATTATTGTTATTTTTGACACTTGAAAAAGTCACTTTTCTAATATTTTCGTAAAACTTCTGCTTCACTCATTATTTATTAGTTATTCGCTGTTGTCATTGTTCTAAGTTACTTTGTTCCTTGTTTGTTTCGTCTGTTTGCGTTTTTGGTTTTGAGAAAAATCATGGCATACAGTTTTCCTGAGTGCGCAGATATGTATTTGATATTAGGCGAATGTGGCGGTAATTTTTATCAGCTTCAAATTTATATGCCGAACGTTATGTACACAGGAGACATCCTAATGCTCATGTTATTCAAATACTAGATCAGAGCTTAAGAAAAACAGGAAGAATGGAAGCTGTGCAGGGAGTTGGTGGAAGACCACATGTATTACAACCCGAAATAGAAGAGAATATCTTACAAGTATTTGAAGACGAACCTCGACAAAGAACCCCTTCTGTAGCTCGAAGACTTGATATTAGCCATACTGCTGTACATCGAGTGTTAAGAGAAAATCTCTTACATCCGTTCCACTTCCAGTGAGTCCATGGGTTGCTTCCGGAAGATATGGTTATTACGGCAACAAGTAGTCAATCCGGCTTTCATTGAAAACATTTTATGGACGGATGAAGCCACATTTACCCGTAACGGAATGTTTTAATATGCACAATATGCACCACTGGGCCGATGAAAACCCCCCATGTCTTGCATCAAACTAATCACCAGTTTAGATTCAGCGCCAATGTATGGGCTGGAATTATCGAATATAGACTAATAGGGCCACACATTTTGCCTCGTCGATTAAACGCCGAAAATTTTGTCTATTTTTTAAAGAAAGAGTTTCCGGCATTATTGGAGGAAGTGCCGTTACTTGTCAGGAGAGACATGTGGCCTCAGTTAGATGGAGCTTCAGCCCACTGGGGGCTTCAAACTAGGGATTGGTTAAACTAAAACTTTCCAGAGCGGTGGATCGGGCGCACTGCTCCGATATCATGGCCCGCAAGAAGTCCCCACCTAAATGTCCTAGATTTTTTCTTTTGGGGCATTTTAAAAGCTCTTGTTTATGAAGTAGAAATTGAAACCGAAGAACAACGTATTGAACGGATAAATAATGCAGTTGGAGAAATATACCAAATGTTTAGAAATTGCAGGTGCTCATTTTGAACAGCTATTGTAACCAAAAAAGGAGTTAAATTTAAATAAAACGAATTCAATCTTGAGTTGTAAATTATTTCAATAATTTTAGAGGATATCTATTTAAAACATGAACACATAGGTACTTGATTCAATTGCAGATTCACAAACATATACGATCAAGGGTAACTGAATGCATGTCTCTTAGCTTTAAATTGTACAGCGTTGCCAAATTAAAAAACCTTCAAGTGCTTATAATTTAAAGACTCTTCGTCTAAGATCAAATTGATGTTAGAGTTTTTTGCTTGTTTTTCAACGCATAATTGCGTGGTGTAATTATTAGCCGCACGTTTTAATACACCCTGTTTAACACACATATTTTTAAAATACATTCTTGAACAAATATATGAACAGAAAAGTCGTACCTCCTGATGCACATTTTTCTTTCAACTTCAAATGATAAGGGGTTTTTTTTCTGTCATGAAGTAGGTACTACATTAACACTGTCATCATAATGTCTTAGGTTTTTTGTTTTTTGGTATAAATTATTATATTTTATTATTTATAATGTTATTTAATAAGTTTGACAGAATATATATACGCTTTCCTTCATTTATTTATTGCACACATAAATATCTTTTACGGATAATTTGAATTACATTTGAAGTTATGGAGAAAGTTTTCAGGCAAAATGTGATTTTTTTTTAGATACATTTTACACTGTCATCTTTTGAATTTTGTACTAACCGCATACTTAACTGAAAACGTATAAAAATTAATATTCATATGGAGCAAACCTTAATTATGCATTTATAGTTGATAGTGTGGTATAATTATTGTACATGAAAAATATAAAGCTGCATTTCACAATTCACCCAAATTTTACCTGTTTCACTTTTACCCCTGTTGTGACCCTATAATTTAGAACGAATGTAAAACATTTATGTGCACTACTTTTTGCGTTTGAAGTACATATGTTAAACTTACCAACTTCAAAATGAGTCACATCCTGCTCTTAACATACTGTATTTTATTGTGTATTGTGATTGAGCAAGAGCTAGGACGCAGTTTTCCAACTATCTCTTTGCACTCAGGCCATAATTGGCCCATTGTACACCCTAACTATGAATTGTGCCTATCTGAGGTAGTTCCAACCCCAATAATGATTTTAAACGTGTTACACATCGCGTTATATGGTTTGTAGGTTGTTAGTGATATGCCGTTTGCTCTGCATTTTATTTTAATAAAATGACAACTACGACTATAGTGTTCTAAGTCTCCAAAAATACACACTAAATATGTACGCTATAATTAATAATGCTGATCCAGAATGGAATATTAAAAAATGACTGTAACGAGTATCTTCTGTAGTATATCGAAGAAGTTTTTTTAGAGAAAATGTGAAGTTCTGTCCGAGCAATCCAAAGTGATATTAATTACAGTATTATGCGAAAATAAGTATGTTGAGTTAAAAGTGGAAACTGAAATCAACATTGTTTGGCCAATTTCAGCTGTATTCTATCTTACATGTTTTAGCATTTAATTTCCATTTCACCACAAGATTATCGTTGAAGTACCGAAACCCATTATCTAAATTCGCGAAACTGAATGACACAATTTAAACAAAAAATTCCCAACCGTGTGAGGTAGATTCGCTGAGTGAATTAGTCACCGACCTACGTCAAGTTAATTTGCACAATTATGTAAGCAGTAATTTTAAAATTTTGTGTTTTATCTCAGAATTAATTCCTTAATATCGTGTAATAAAAACATAATTGTAAATTACAAATAAAATCTCTCATAAGAGGATATAAAATGTTTTATCTCTATAAAGTTATACTATTTAGTTATTAGATATCTAGAACTGACAGGATTTCAAAATTTATGGCACCTTTGATATCAGTTGATATGGGAGTTCAGAAATCAAAGAACAATTAAATCAAAAATCATTTTATTAAAACCATCGCCGTGCTATTGAAAATATAAAAAAAATTGGAGGGGGTTTTGATAGACTCCGTTGGTTTTATTGTTTATCAATCTGTCGCTTCTTGAAGTTTGACAGCTGTTGCAGGTAAGGGTTAATTAAATATGTAACAATAAAATTTGTTTATATTTTTAGTTTTCAGAAAATGCGAAGAATTTTTCTGTATTTTTGTGAATATTTTACGCACGTTTCCCATTAATTAGTTTTACTTTTTTTGTCGGTAATTCAAGTATTTATTTTAATTTTGATGGGTGTCAATTACATAGTGCTATGAAATTGACACTAATATCATATTAAGGTGTTTAAAATAAATATTGATTAATTGCGTATGGCAGATTATCCGATACTTCAATTAATTTTGAGTACGCTGCAGTTTACAACTAAATTCTTGTTGAATTAGAGTTACCTGCTTAAGTTTTATAGAGGTAAAACGTTAATAACGGAAAATTGATTTTGGAGGTTCGCAGAACAAGATAATTACTTATAAAAGACTGTAATAGTTTTAAATTTAGCGAATGAAATTCCTGTTGAAAGACTCCAGAAACCAGTTGGTGTGGGAGAGTATGAAATTTAACTGACTATCCTATTAAAGGAATATTATAAGCGATATCTCTAACAACTAACTACATGGTAGTTTAACATGTACAGGCAAAACCCAAAACAGCCTTTAACTAAGAAGTTTGAAATTCCGGGCAAGCTCTTGCCAAGATATTAGCAAAGAAACACTTCTTGAAAGTTAAAGTTTTTGTTTAGCTGCACTACTATAGCGTAGTATTATATTTTGTGAACCTAAAATGTTCTTAGTTTTCGTTTTATCTGCATTCTTTACTTATATTATGAAAGACGCCGCAGATATTACAACATTCTGCGTGGTAAAGTAGTGCGTTCAAACCTTGTTTCCCAGAGTCCTGGCGTTCACAAGCCCTGAAAAAGTTCCAAGCGTCTTTGTAGTCAAAAGTCCCCACGTTCGAACGTCCAAGTGTTCAAAAGTCCTTATATTCAAAATCGCCGCCTAAAAAGTTGTTACGTCCAAACGTTCCTGTGTTCGAAAGCACCGTGTTTAGAAGTCTTCGGGTCCAAGTGTCACTGCGTTAAAAGTCCCTGTGTTCAACGGCACATGTGTTCAAGGTGCCAAGTCAAGGCTTTCAGGAGTTCAAAAGTCCTTATGTTCAAAAGCCCACCTTTAAAAGTACTTGCATTCAAACGCGACTGCATTCAAAAGTCCCTCCATTCATTCGCTCATGTGTTTAAAAGTCCCTGCATTCAAAAGTCCAGGCGTTCAAACGTCTAAATGTTCAAAACCGTCAACTTTAAAAGTCATTGCGTCTAATCGTTCCTGTGTTCAAAAGCATCATATTAGGAGTCTTTGCTTCCAAAAGTCAAGGCTTTCAACCGCCTTTGTGTTCGAAAGTACTTGCGCTCAAAAGTGTCTGGCTTAAAGGCCCTTGCGTCCAAATGCCTCTGCCTTCAAAAGTACCCGTGTTCAAACTTCCATGTGTTGAAAAATCTCTGCGTTAAAAAGCGCCGCGCTTAGAAGTAACAGCGTTCAAACGTTCTTCCGATCAAAAGTCCAGGCGTTCAAAAACGTAGTTTAAAGTAAGTTCAGTAACGCCGAGATTAAAAGTCGGCGTACCAAAAGTACTGGCGTTCAAATCTCCAGGTGTTAAAAACTCTTCGTATTCAAAAACGCCGTTTAAAGTCCTTGCATCCAACTATCTCTGATCAAATGTATCCGCGTTCAGTAGCGCCGAGCGTAAAAGCCTTTGCGTTTCAACACCCCTTGCGTTCAAAAGTACTCGCGTTCTTAATTTCATGTGTTGAAAAGTCTTCGTATTCAAAAACGCTGTTTAAAGTCCTTGCATCCAACCATCTCTGCATTCAAAAGTATCCGCGTTCAGTAACGCCGAGCTAAAAGTCTGCCCACCTCGCGTTCAAATCTCCATGTGCTGAAAACTAATCGTATTCAAAAACGCCGTTTATAGTTCTTGCATCCAACTGTCTCTGTGATCAAATGTACCCGCGTTCAGTAGCTCCGAGCTTAAAAACCCTTGCGCTTCAACATCCCTGCGTTCAAAAGTATTCGCGTTCTTATTTTCATGTGCTGAAAAGTCTTCGCATTCAAAAACGCCGTTTAAAGTCCTTGCATCCAACCGTCTTTGCGTTAAAAAGAACCCGCATTCAATAGCGCCGAACTTAAAAGTCTTTGCGCTGCAAAAGTACCCGCATTCAAATCTCCATGTGTTGCGAAGTCTTCGTATATAAAAACGCCGAGTTTAAAGTATTTTCATACAACTGTCCCTGCGTTCAAAAGTACTCGCGTTCTTATTTTCATGTGTTGAAGTCTTCGCATTTAAAATCGCCGCTTAAAGTCCTTGCATCCAACCGTCTGTGCATTCAAAAGTACCCGCGGCGTTCAGTAATGCCGAGCTTAAAAGTCTGCTCACCAAAAGTACTCGCGTTCAAATCTTCGTGTTGAGAACTCTTCGTATTCAAAAACCCCGTTTAAAGTTCTTGCATCCAACTGTCTCTGTGATCAAATGTACCCGCGTTCAGTAGCGCCGAGCTTAAAAGCCCTTGCGTTCCAACACCCCTGCGTTCAAAAGTACTCTCGTTCTTATTTTCATGTGTTGAGAAGTCATCGCATTCAAAAACGCCGTTTAAGGTTCTTACATTCAACCGGCTGTGCATTCAATAGCGCCGAACTTAAGAGTCTACGCTCCAAAAGTACCCGCGTTCAAATCTCCATGTGTTGAGAAGTCTTCGTATATAAAAACGCCAAGTTTAAAGTCTTTTCGTACAACTGTCCCTGAGTTCAAAAGTACCCGCATTCATCCGTCCATGTGTTTAAAAGTCTCCACATTCAGTAACGCCGAGCTTAAAAACCCTTGCGCTCCAACACCCCTGCGTTCAAAAGTACTCGCGTTCTTATTTTCATGTGTTGAGAAGTCTTCGCATTCAAAAACGCCGTTTAAAGTCCAACTGCGTGAAAAAGTCCCCGCATTCAATAGCGTCGCGTTAAAAGTCCTTGCGCCTCAACACCTCCGCATTCAAAAGTACCCACCTTCAAAACTCCATGCGTCGAAGAATCCCCGTTTTCAAAAGTGCCGCGTTAGGGTAAAACTACACGGACGGATTTATCGCTGCGTGTTTCACGCTGCCACGACGTCTAGCGACTACACGAGAGCGTTGATATCGTCATTAATACAGTCAGTGGCATAATGGATGTTGTACAAGTAGGTTGCATTGCTGCAATGAGTGTGTATTTACATTTAAGAAACAAACGAAACAGAATCCTTTGTTGGTGGATACATCCCATTCTTCGGAGCAGACTATCTACAGGACAATTTAATTTAAAATTTAATGAACATAGACAATACCCTGAAAAGTTCTTCTGTTATTATCGAATGTCTGTGAATAGTAGAGCAGGGTGTTTCTCTACTTCACTTATGAACCTTTCCGTATCGAACATCTTTCACGAGTAATTGCAGATCGCAGATCCACCGATGAATTGCTAATTTCGACTGAGACTGTAATCAGCGTTTAATACGCCGGTCGTGTAGTTTACTTCTAGACAAAACCATATGTTGCACTCTTGACGTTATCTCCGCCCGACGTATTTAGCGTCGCATGCAGCGTTGCTTCCGTCCGCGCTCACAAAACGCCGCGTGTTTAACGCTCGTGTAGTTCAGTACATTTAAAACTATGCATTACACTTGGGCGTGGGACTCGCAGCGTAAAACACGCAGCGATAAATCCGTCCGTGTAGTTTTACCCTTAAGAAGTCGCCGCGTACAGCCGACCTTGCGTTTCAAAGGTCCATACGTTAAAAACTCCCCGAATACAAACGTCTATGCGTTCAAAAAGACGGTGGGTTTAAACGCCCATGTATTCAGAAGTTCCCGCATGCAAACGTCCTCTGTTTAAAAGTCTTTGCGTTCAAAAGTCCTGCGATTTAACAGTCTTCGCCTCCGAACGTCCCGGTGTGCAAACTACCTTGCCTTCAACTTCCCCCGTCCAATCTTTCTGCTCTGGTTTATCTCCAGGAATAACAAAATATTAGAAAAAAAAAGATACCGTTTCCACGTGGCTCGTTCACTTGCACCGACAAACATTTATTATCGCACACAATCTTTGTGAAGTTGTTCTTCAAGGTTGCCAAGAATGTAGGAAATATTACAGACATTTCGAATTGGAGGTGTTTTCATTAAGCATAGTTTGCAATTACCAAACTTCTTTTATCTGAATAATAGTTAGCATACTTGTTTCATGTTTTGTATGGTTTTAATTTAATACTACTGTTTAGTTTTATTGCTCTTATTGTATTATATTGGAGAAGAATTTAAAATAATAAATGAAAAGGCGTTTCCTTCGAAATACTTCTGAATATACAAATTCTTCTACAAGTAATAAAAGGTGCAAAGTTACGTTTGCAAAGATACATACAGAATGAAAACAATTTCGTGTAATATTTTCAATATTGCTTACCTTTCCCTGCGACTACTACGTCTATAACCACAAAATGTTTCCATAGTTTTATGAAACTAGCAATTTTTGTTTATGATGTTTAAGGAAAAAATGTTTTATACTAAGTTTGTTGTTAGTGATGCTAAACTGATCAAGCTTCAATCAGAACAAACGCAGTTTGTTGTGATATTTCTGTGTTGAGTTAGGGCCTAGGTACTGTAAAAAAACCGTTTTTCACGTATAACTCAAGATATTTGTGAAAATGAACTCATCAAATCTTATCTCAGAAGAAAGAGAAACAAGACTGTTTTCTATTGTCGATATAGCCCCCGTTGAAACCTATGGAAAATAACTAAGCTGATGTCAACATCTTGAGAACTTATTAAACTAAATAGCTAACTAAGAATGTCAATTATGTCAACACTCATTGTTAATAAGTGAATATAGAAACACAGAAAGCGATATTTTCGTTTTATTCAGTTTAACCGAAAATTGCCGGCAATTTGATGTGAATCATAGCAGTCCCCTAGATAATTTATTCCCATTTAATTAGTCTTACCTTTTACGAAATCCTCATGTAGTGCAGGTTTATTCTAGAATCTAGACTGTATACCAACATCCGATGAATAGGAAAGTATAACATAAGAGATTCCTTTCGTTGCTACAAAGAAATTCCAAGACAATAGAAAATTAAGTTGCATTATTTAGTATATTTTATATATTATGCAATTTTAGGAACAATTAAAATGAGACTTACATGATTACTTTTTCATATATACTGTTACGTAAAACAGTTAATTTTAAAGGAATAATGCAAATCTATGAAAACGGTTTAGTTTCGATTTAGAACGAACTTTCATAACTTGCATTTTTGTGTTGATTAGAAAATTTGGTTGAATATTAAAGTTACTACTTATGCTAATTCGGTCTTATAAAAACCACATAATATCCCCAATTTTTTTTTATCTTCTTCTGCTACCTTTTACATAGAACAAGTAAGTAATTTACTTTTCGGAAATATATTTGATCAAGATATATATTGTCAGTATAAAGACAAAAAAAGGAATCTTGTGTGAGTACTTAAATCATTCTTTTGGGTAAATTAAATCGATCAACCAATAATTATTTATTCTCTAATTGCTCTAAATTCCTTGTGTTTAAAATTCACTGACATCATATTTCTCACAAATATGTTTGATATTCTCAAAATAGTTATGATTCATAATAAAGTGGTGATTAATTGACAGTAAGTTAGGTTTTATTGTTTTGTGTTATTGTTCGCAAGTGATGAATAGCCTAACTTTTTTTATCCGAGTAGCTACTTAATCATATTTATTGGATCCAATCATTATTAAATTAATAGCAACCTGAATCTAAAGAATACTATTATGTTGATCTAAGCATATTCTTATGGCGTCAATGTTAAAACAAGCGATAAATCCGTGCATATAGTAGTCCTAAATTTCCTGCTGTCATCATATTTTTTTGTTAGCTTCATAATGAGACTTGCACTTGCAGAACTTCCACCGTAAAGTAATTTCGCCCCCATCAAATGTGTAAAGTAAGGCAGAGTATTCATGGAGGATTTACTCGCAAAACAGATACTTTTGCCACTTTGACTTAGCGATGTCAACATCAGGAACTTTGCTGACGTTTTGCGACGGACGTCTTGTCTGTTCTCTTAGAATTCTCATTACGATAATTTAACGTTTGATACACCTGTGGCGTGAAAAAGTTATCTGATTCAGGAAAAAAACACCTCAATTTTAACAGCTAGGGTGTCAGTGCTGAAAGTGTAATCTGTTATAGTGTAACTTTTAGAGATTCAAATACAATTTGAGACACACTATTTAATAGTAAAGAATATATTGCGTGCAGCTTGGTAAACACTAAAAATAGGTCAGTATTAAATGATTAATTTGAAAATATATACAGGGTGTCCCTTAACTCACGATTAAACGCGTAACATTGTTCAGCAGTTCCTACTGAACACAAAACAGCAACTGCGTAATATATACAGGGTTGGGATAAAGTATGGAACCAAGTAAATATCTTTTAAACGAAAAGAACGATATTTATGAAAATTTGCAGGCAAGTGCAATGGAACAAAATGCATCTGATGTAAATTTTTTTGTTAATAATATACTTCCGGTTTAAC
>JABXWE010011520.1:0-14386 GCA_014611495.1 Limonius californicus | reverse complement strand
GTGAGTCAGCGGCGTCGTTTTCCACGAACGTTCAAGGATTTCCATAGTAATTGTAACTCTAAACTATTTGTGTTATAACTTGCCATTTTGTTGTATTTTGGTCAAACAGTTTCATTATATGTGTTAAAATTTACTGCCTCTTTTATTTATGTGTACTCTGTATGTGTTTATGTAAAAATTTTGCAAGCTTTAATTATACAGGTGAAGGCACAATTAAAGGTAGGTTCCATTCACGTGAGCTGCTGGTTTCTCGACCTTCCGCGAGGACCTACATAACCAGCTGGATTTTGGAAGGTGGCGCCCACTTATTCTGACTCGCCCTGTGCACAACTTGAAGCATTTTCTCTATAAGCAATTTTACGAACCCTCCCTACTCCTCTGAGCAAACCGCTGGCCTTTACCATCTTTTTTTGTTTGCGGGTCCAAGAAAAGCGCGTTTGGCCGTACCGAAAATTTCTTAGCACGCCAACGTGCGATTTTCTCCGTCCCAGAATTCTCGTAGTGAGAATTGGCCCGTAACATTTTTCCCCATTCAGAGAGTCTTAAGCCATAAACTAACAAGGACAGGAATATAACAGTTT
This sequence comes from Limonius californicus, assembly GCA_014611495.1. Taxonomy (NCBI): domain Eukaryota; kingdom Metazoa; phylum Arthropoda; class Insecta; order Coleoptera; family Elateridae; genus Limonius; species Limonius californicus. The sequence goes on along the minus strand of JABXWE010011520.1, from coordinate 13,805 downwards.
ACCAATGTAACAGATTTAACTGAATTTTGAAACCTCAAGTTGGTTTAGGATCCCCTTTAGAGAATTTTCAATATGAAAATTATATATTGTTAAATCATTTGATGGGTTGTACAGAAGCTTTGCATTTTTAATTGTAGACAAAAAATGTTCTGGACTGATATCAATATTTGCCGTTAAATCCGATATTTACTAATTTTAATCGTAAAAATAATGCCCCACATAGTTATTAATAAATAGCAAATGTTTTGGACGTAACCTCAAATTTAGAATGCAAATATGAAAATATAATTAAATATAATTAAGGTGACTGACTCGATGATTCGCTACCACAATCCACTACCAGGCACGACGAAATTTTACCAATTTCTTTGACACTTTAAAACAATGCACGGGACCTAACCTTGACGTACTGCGCGTGCCAATTTAAAAATCACGTGTTTCTGTTTGTGGGTACACCAAGCTGGGAAGTGACGTCACAGACACGTCCCAAATTCACCTATATGATAAAAACAACGAAAATGGTGAGTCAGGACTGGGGATCGACCCCCAGACCTACTGATTAAGAGAAGTGAACAAGCAAGGGTTCATGGAGGAACTAACCATGAGAATGAAAAACATGGCAGTAGTAGACATCAAACAGAATAACCAAACAATTATGCTATTGGACCTACATGAGGTCAAATACGCATTTGTCACAGTCACGGAGAGAGATGCTCCAGAACTACTACGAAAAAGTATAATAGGCAACGGATGAAACAAATGTAGGGTAAGGGAACTAAATAACTTGCCCAAGTGCTTCAAATGTCACAGAGTGGGGCATGTAGCGAACAATTGCCAAACAAAGGAAGCGGCAGACACATGCCACAAATGTGGGCAGCTGGGACACAGAAGGAAAGAATGCCCAAATGAACAGAAGTGTACCTCTGTAAAGAGGAGGGACACAACTCAAAACTATGAGCTGCCCAGAATACAGGAAATTGGTGAGGACCCAGAAGAAACTGTTCGGTTTCTTAGTTATTAACGAAACAGAGGAAACAATCACTCTATAGTATATTGGCAAGTTTTACCTTAATTTTGGGGTGTTCCTCGGTCCTGAAGAAACAGGCAAAAATCGCATGCACGCCCCTGAAGACTGGATCATGATGGAGACAACGTTACGGGCTCAGACTTTCTTCGACGAAAAAAAAGCCGGGACTTCAGGAGCCAAAATCTCCGCCGCTGTACGGGATTATCACTTGCAACGGCTTAGTAGAGGGAGTCACGGGGTTAAAGGCTTTAATCCGACATAAGTCGAGAAAACAATTTCACTGAATTGTCTTTACCAAAAGCTAACACTCTGCTAATATTTTGGGACACAGAAGGAAAGAATGCCCAAATGAACAGATGTGTACCTCTAAAGAGGAGGGACACAACTCAAAACTATGAGTTGCCTAGAATACAGGAAATTGGTGAGGACCCAGAAGAAGGAGACGGAGGGACGAACATCGGCAGCACAATGAAGATCCTGTAGATAAATTTAGACGGAAGCAAAAGGGCGACAGACTCATTTAGACACAAATGCGTAGCGGAAAACATAGGAATAGCACTGGTAGCGGAAACAAACAAAAACATGGCAGCACACAACGCGAAATGGATAACCGATAGTAAAATAGATGCGGCCATATACATCCCATAAAACAGACTAAAGGTATGCAGCACAGGCAAAGGAAAAAGATATGTATGGGTGGAAACGAGGGATGTAGTATTCTATTCGTGCTACATCCGGCCGGCAGTGAGGATAGAAGAATTCCAACAAGTCATATTGAGACTGAGCAGGCAAACCAAGCGACACAAGAAGAAAATAATAATAGGAGGAGACTTCAAAACCATCGGAATGGCATCAGTGAAGCGGATTACTGCGTATTAAATGAGGGTAGTATGCTCACCTAGGAAAGAAACGGAGGAACGTCATATACAGACGTGACTTTCTGCACGACTAGCATGAGGAGATACGTCAGAAGATGGTCAATAAGCGATGAAGAGAATCTGAGCTACCATAGGAATATACAAGTGGAAATAACAGAGGCGATATGGAGCAACGAAAAAATAACACAATAGAAAGGGTGGATAGCTAAGGAAGAGATGATGGAACAATTATTGAACGAGATAGATCAGGAAACGATGTGACCAAGCTATAGCTACACTGCCAAAGATCTGGGAGCCATGGAGCATGCGTGCAGCCACACACTAAGGAAAAAAGTAGAGAGCTGAAACGTAATCCCACGTATTGGAGGAACGCCGAAATAACAGAGCTCCGAAGGAAAAGCCACAGAGCCAAGCGGGATGTAACGAGGGCAAATGCAAAATAAAGACAGGGGAAAGGAGAAGAACTGAACTACAAGAGGAATATAGGGAACGAGAATGGCTCTAAAGAAAGCCATAAAAACGGCAAAGAGGCAAGCATGGAGGTCGCTCTGTGATGAAGTAGGCAGAGATGAATGGGGAACCAGCTACAAAATAGACACTGGGGACACGGACCCCTGTAATACTGGAGGAAGGAGTGCAACTAGAAATAGCTAGAGGACTTTTCCCAAACTAAAGTGTGAGGGCACTAGAATGGCCTAGAATAGAATATGATATAGAAGACAATCAAATGTGCACAGAGGAGGAAATAAAGGAAGCGGGTCCAAAAATCAAAGCGGGAAAGGCGCCAAGACCCGATGGCATACCACTCGCGGCGATAAAAGCGATCACGGAGGGAAGACCCGAAATAGTGAAGAATACCCTAAATGGACTTATCAGAGAAGGGAAATTCCCAAAGGAGTGTAAGAGGGGAAGACTGACCCTGATAGAGAAACCAAATAAGAAAAATGATGAGAAGGCGTATAGGCCACTATGCCTACTGTACGGTATCGCCAAACTCTTCGAACAAATAATAAACATTAGACTCATGAAAGAAATAGAAGAAAAAAAGGGCGGTCTTGCGGAGATGCAATTTGGTTTCAGGAAAACACGCTCGACTGTGGATGCAATAGAAAGAGTACAGGACATCGCGAGGAGAGCAGGATGAAACAACGAGTTCGCGGTATTAATAACGCTTGACGGGAAGAACGCGTTTGGCACTGCCCCATGGAAGGGTATAATTCAAGAACTAAGAAAACAACAGATCTCACCTTACCTGCTGAAACTGACATGCAGTTATTTGGAAGATAGGGAGATCCAGGTTGGCGTGGGACAAGCGATGAACATGACATGCGGAGTTCCACAAGGTTCGGTGCTAGGACCGACCCTGTGGAACGTTTACTATGACGACGTATTCAGACTAGAGATGCCGAAAGGAACAACCACAATAGTTTATGCTGACGACATAGCGTTAGTGGTATGCGGGAAAAATAAGGTAGAGATAGAGGATGATGCAGGTTGGGCAATAGGCAATAGAGTACTGGATCAGGGGCAAGAACCTGCAACTGGTAACCCATAAGACGGAAGCAGTCGTCTTGGCAGGCAGGAACAAGCTGAAGACAATAACACTAACAGTTGAAGAGGCAGAAACCACGGGCAAGAAAAGCATTGTATACCTAGGGATAACATTAGGCCATAATATGAATATGGGGATACATATAGTAAGAGTGGCCAAGAAAGCAGAAAGAGCGATAACGGCCCTGAGCCGACTAATGCCCAACATCGGGGGACCCAAGGCAGGGAAAAGGTGAGTGCTAGGTAGTGTAATGAATTCTATCATCCTATAAGGAGCCCCCCCCCCAGGTACCGGTTTGCGCACATTAGTCGCCCGTTCACGTACGATCAGGAGAGTTAAGACAGCGTGGTCCCCGGTCAGTACTTGGATGGGTGACCCGAAGATTGCGTTAACGCCGCGCCCCTCTCCCACGAGGATTGATCACTATGGGAGAGTAGATCAACAACCCCCCATTTTGGGGAGGCCCTTGCCCAACAGTGGGATGTTGCGGGCTGATAAAGAAAAAGAGATACGGAGCCCCGGCATGGCAAGAATGGACCCAGGCGGAAAAAGTACAGAAAAGCACTAGAAAAAGTGCAAAGGAAAACGGCAATGCGCATTGCAAGCTCTTATAGAACGTCATCGACGAAAGCTATACAGGTTGTAGCGGGAGTTATCACCATACACCTGTTAGCTCGAGAGCGTACATACAGAAAAGAGGAGAACAGAGCAGCGCAGGAAAAGATAGCCAGAGAGAACACAATGACAATGTGGCAGGAAGAATGGTCCCGCGAAACTGAGACTGCGCAGTGGACGAAAAAGTTAATACCGGACACGAATCAGTGGATGCAGCGGAAACATGGATAGGTGGGGTACTACCTCACCCAGTACCTCACGGGTCACAGCTGCTTTGGCACATACCTGTACAGATATAAACTAAAAGATACGGAAGACTGCGTATATTGCGGATACAGTTATATCCCCAACAAACCGTAATGGAATGCAAGAGATGAGACTTGAGAGGGAATCAGAGGAATCGTGATAAACGAGGTCGGGGAGGTACTGACAACCGATAACATTATAAGACACATGTTGCAGAGAAAAGGAAACTACAATGCCTTTGAGAGAGGAATCACTGAGATACTAAAGAAAAAGGAGGAGGAGGAAAAGAGATAAGCTGACCAAACGGAGAAACTTGAAATAAGTAAGAGAAGTAGAGAAGCGGCAAAAACAGGCGAGTAAGGGTAATAATACAACAGGGGGCAGTATGGGATAGAAGAAACAGGAAACCAGATTACCCACGGAAAAGACAGTACAGACCACAGCGAAGCAATGCCGAGAGGCGGATCCCGATGTGGCCTGTGAGACGAAGAAGGGGTTTTTAGTCGGTAGGCGATTGGGTTCCCTTCCCAATCGAATCCGACACGCCCAGCCTAGCTGGGTGTCTTTCGAAGATTTTTCCCTCCTTCATAAGAAAAAAAAAGACCAACTGATTAAAAGGTAAACGATCTATCGCTGAGTCACTATGTCCAAAAGATGTGGGATAAACTAAGGCCGCTCTCCCACCAGCACGACGCAACTGTGGTGCGACCGTCGCTTGTATGTCGCACACATTGTTTACAATAGCAGCTCTCCTACCAAGGAGTTTGCGATTCAATCTGCTCAGTCTCCAGCGATCGTCGCTCGCTACTTTTTGCCAGGTAATAAATAAGATGGATGAGCAAACAAATATTAATTTTGTCCAAGAAGTGGAATAATATCCCTATATATACAATTACATATTACCGGAACATTCCAGACGGGATGTCGTGGAAAAATCATTGGCATTATCTCTGATCTACATTATTTATGTTGTAAGGATGAACCCAACTAGGTAAGCGTAATAAGCAAATACTAATTCTTCATCACTCGACATTTCGCAAATCTGCGCTGTCCACACTCACTATTCTCAAAACACTAGAAGTAGTCGCGTAGATTCGACGTGCGAACCATCAAGTTAACAGTTGTCAATGCGTTGCGTCACTTTTGGTCGCGTCGCAGTTGTGTAGCGCTGGTGGGAGAGCGGCCTAAGCTGTTTAGCAATTTCAAATTTTGATACAAGCTTCATTTACAAATTTTATGTTGTACTACAAACATTGCAAAGCAAAATTATCGAATAATTCTAAAAAGTGCTTAGTGTTACCTACAGGCAGGGTTTTATGGATTAAAGTTACATAAAATAATAAAAGATATGCATGTTTGAAAAAAATAACTAATAATCATTCGTTTGGATTGCGTACAATTCGCTGAGTACGACTTTATGCCCACCATTTTCCATTATTTGCCGCCGGTATATGAAATAAACGTCCATTTTCCAAAACACTGAATTTAGAATGTGACGAAACTTTAGTCGGTGTATCGTTTTCAGCGAATCGTTTTCGACGAAGCAATAGTCGGCGAATCGGACTTCGGCGGCGCGTTACTTTTTATTTTGAATGGGCGAGATCTAGGATGCGATTTTCCCTGCATCTCTAGGCAGTGAAGCTAATAAGTTTATTTGTCCACCCCAACTGTGCATTTTCCTTTTTACTTCTTATCCAACACAAGGGCCCACTTTCAGATTTTACTTCGTCAGAAAATGCCCACCGACCTCAGCCGGGTTTGAAGCCGCGTCCCCTGGATCTAGGGGCAAGTGCACTGGTCACTATACCACCGAGGCCGACTGTTAGCCTACTTTCGTTTTCGTAAATGCCAGCGAAACTGCGCATGCAACTACAGTCGAACTTATCTATTTCGTACTGCTATACAGGGTGTGAATTTTTTGATGCTCGCCATTGGCATCTCGGGAACGGTAAGAGATACGAGGTCTGCTGAATTAGAAAAAAGTTGCGCGTTTTTATGGCGACTGATAAACTAAAAAGAAATCCTGGATATTTTGATTCGTTCTTGATTTATCACGAAAAAACTGAAAATTGTGATTTTAGAAATAAATAAAAAATAAACTATGTTTTTGGCCACTATGAGTTGAATGACATTGTTTTTCAAATAATAACCAACATAACCTTCTTCTTCCAAAAAACTTGTTGTAATTTGAAAACTTGTTTAAATCATTTAAACTCTTTAAATGCTGAAATTTGTTTATTGGTTTAACGATAATAACGTGACAAATTCAACACCAGTAGATGATTATTTAAATTGTAGAAAGTGCGCTCCGTTATTGGTGATGCAGAGGTTAGTCCTCAAATTCATTTCGTCCACAGCTTTTTGGATAGTCTGCCTCGGAATGGAGTCTAAGACATTTTCGATTTTGAGGTGAAGGTGTCCGATATTTTCCGTCAGGGATGCATACACAGCGTCTTTTATATTGCCCCTGAGAAAGTAATTCATAGGCGTTAAGTATGAGATCGTGAAGATCAACGAACAGGGCCAAATGTTCCAAGTCTTGAATTTTGAAAACGTGCTTGTAAATAATCTCGAATAAGGGGCGTTGTGAGGACCAGCTCCGTCTTGCTGGTACCACTAACGCTTTAAAAGGGTTACTAATGGCAATTCGTCTAGTATATCTTTTAAATTTCTTTGCAAAAAATGGAAATAACCAGGCCCATCTAAACGTTCATCGATATAAATGGACCCAGAACCACATTATCTAAACGGCCAGCCCATACTTTCAAAGAGTATCGAACTGGCGTCCTGCTCTCTCTTATTAAACGAGGATCCTCTGCTGCATAGTGATGAAGATGTTTCCTGTTAAACATTCCCGAATTTGTACATAAAGACTTACAAGTTCATTGTATTTTTCTGGCAAAATGTCGATCTGCGTGCAGGTATTTGCGAAACCACTAACAAAAGTCCAATATTTTATTACCACCACCAGGACGAAGAGTTTGTACAGGTGTCAATTTATAATCAAGGTACTTATGTTTTTTGATGATTTTCCTCACATATGAATCATCAATACCACACTCTTGAGAAATTCTTCGGCTGGAGTTTTGCGGTTCAATCGCTAATCGAGTCAGCACATTAACTTTATTAGCAATAATCCCGTTTCTATACGGCCCTCACAGTCTTCTAAACCTTTCACAATCAGCCAAATTTCTTGAAATCTTTACCAACATTGTTCGGTGGAATAGCTGTCTCTCTGGATGCAAATTTGCATAATTTTCAGACGCTAAAAGAGAATTTCTATTGCTGTGAATGTAGACATCGTACATATCCTGCTCTTCTTCGTCGGCGAACATATTGACAATTACAAAGCACGATGAGGAAACGTACACCAGTTAAATGCAATCTGTTTATTTTGTTATGAAAACAAATCATTTGTTACCTGTCAGTTTGAATTATTTATAAACGGCGCACACTTTGAAAAATTAAATAATCATCTGCTGTTTTTGAATTTTGTTATCTCGTTATGTGTAAACCAATAAAATATTTGCAGTATTTAAAGTTTAAATGACAATCAGCAATACAACCTGTCACTTTAATTATTGTTTCAATTGTTTTTCAAAGCCTCAGCGATTTTGCAAGGGTCATTTTTTAAATAAGATCCTTTGTGAATGAGTCAGAATGACGCGCGATCGCCGCAGTGCGCTTGCGCGTCTGCTCCCAGCATGCTTGAAAAAACTCCGGCGTGCCATACAAAACAAGCGCCCTGGCCTACTGTCTTCCGGTGTAACGTTGCTCCATGACAATGCAAGGCCGCATGGTTCTGCACAAACACAAGGTCTAACCAGGTCTTCTGAATGGGAACAACTGGATCATTCACCTTACACTCCGGACCTTGCACCCAGTGATTTTCACTTGTTTCGGTACTTAAAGGAGTTCCTTGGTGCTCAACGGTTCAACGACGACGAAGAAGTGAAAACTGCAGTCATGGATTGGGCTTCTTCACAGACGGCAGATTTCTTTGACATCGGAATTCAGAAACTCCTTGAGCGGATGACAAATGTTTGAACAAAAATGGAAATTATGTAGAAAAGTAGATAAAAGTATGTAGAATATGGAAAAATATATATTTTAATGATATTTACAGTATTTGTCTTCTTATTAAAAAACGGACCTTATTTAAAAAATACCCCTCGTATAAATTATTTACAGAAATTCAATTAATTAGTTTTTTATTTATTTTGAAAGAAAAAGGTTATGTCGGTTACCAATTTGAAAAGTTAATTTTGTTGTCTATGTAATGAGAGCACTTTTAACGATATTTTGGCCCCTTATATCAAACTTCAAATTTCTATCTAACAAATACTTTCTAGGTTAAAAATTTGTTTAAAAGTTGTATTGTATATTACAATGCCAGGTATAATTGTTTGTGTGTACATAAACAGGTGAACCTCTTAGATGAACTTGACAAAGGGTAAAAAAATTTTGCTGTTCCATACATGAAAATTTTCTATATAATAATATCTGATACATGAAAGTTGGACTTCACTTCGAAAAGTCAACTTTACACAGTCTCGCCGTCGTAAACATAATCTCAAATATCAAAGTATCTCGTGATTTTTGGGTATTTATGTCGTTGCTGCAGTTTGTTTTTGATTGGGCGAGATCTAGGATGCGGTTTACTAAGCATCTTCATGCATTGAAGCCAATAAGCTTATTGAACACTCTTAACTATTAATTTTTCTTTTTACTTCTTATCTGACAGAAGGACCCGTTTTCAGATTTTTCTCCGCATAGACCTTAGCCAGGTTCGAACCCGCGTCCTTTGGATCTATAAGCAAGTTTGTACCAGCCGGCGGTCTAGTGGAAGCAGCGTGGCGGACAAGCGCCAGTACTGGTCAAACAGTATTCAAAGTTAAGAAACGATCCGCGTGGTGCCTACTTGGATGGGGGACCTAAATCTTCGCTCTAACGCTGCAACCCGCGGTGCCTCAGAGAGTACCTAAAACCGTCGGTCCCTCTGGGTTGCACAGAACTGCACCACATGCTTTTATATGTAGATACACCAAGTTGTTCGCATGACATCACACGCACGTGCCAAATTACTTCTGAGATCCCATAGTGGTGGGCTTCAAATTTGGGACACACTGCAATGGACCGCTAATTAGAAACATTTATCTTACCTCAAATTTTCCTTCAATAATGTGATCCTTGTAATGGCCACAGCTCTGTATAAAAACACGGAGGAATGCGTCGCTCAGAAACACATTATGAGTTCCACTTTTGTTTGAGGTTATTTTGCTGGCCAAACTCAGACCGTCTTTCAGGGTTTGGATCAAACAACCCGGAAGAATTTTGTCTTCATCTCCTACTTGAAGCAAGATGGCACCTTCATCTAAATCGACAACTATGGCCTAAACACGACTATAATGTAATACTGAACAAGCTTACTGATCTACTTCACAAATGACTTACATTTTCTATTTTATAATCGTTAAGTACGTCAGCAGATAAAACGCCGCACACTAAAGGCGTTGGGGTGTCCACAATCTCCCAAAGACTCGTTGGTAAAACAGGGATTATTGTGTGTTGCCACGAAAACGGATATAAAATAATTTGAAGTGCTTCTATACACGATGAAAGTTTACTAAAATTTAAGGTAAGTTGATGTTAAATTGTCTATACTGAAATGTATACCACTGCCTCCTGCCAAGACTTACCTTAAAATAGAACTAACAAGAATAATTTTCCGTTCGAGTAGAAGAGAACAGAAAATTTGCTGTAATACTGGAATTTTGAGGGTCTCCCACAGCAATTTCAGATCATTTTCTTCATGGCGTGAGTCAGTTGGACGCATAAATATTAACTCAGAAGGTAAGGATTCAAGATCCGCTGGTAAACTTGGAGAGCTACTGCATCTCTTCAAGTTTGTTGCTGCTGGAATCTTGTGTGGAACTAAAATTACAAAAAGCACAATAAAATTTCGTTGAATTATATGTAAGATAAAAAAAAACATTTTTTTATAAAACGGTTTCAGTCAGGTAAAAATTAGTGGTAAACATTTAATATTACAAGCATAATTTCTAATGGATTTGTCTGTCCACACATATTTAAATTCTAATGACTAGTAGAGGATTTGAATTAGATATTATACAGGGTTTGTCCGTAAAGTAATGTCAGTGATTTTATTGTGGAGCGACTATACGTCACAGCGCGTTCGGACCGGTTGGGATCGGTGGAGGAGGAAGTCAGCTTACGAACGTGCGATCGCTCAGTTGTCTACGACCATCCGGAGAATAAGGAAAGGCTTTTCCGTGTAACTAGTTTTCGTCGCCCGTGCAAGCCGCAATGCAGCGCTCGTTGGAACAAAGTATTGCCATCAAGTTTTGTGTGAAACTCAACAAGTCCACAGTGGAAACTTTTCCTATGATAAAGACGGCCTTTGGTGATGATTGTTTGTCAAGTCTACCGGTGGCACAAGGCCGTGGAGAGGTCAACGATGAAGCCCGCGCTGGACGGCCATCAACGATCACCACCGACGTAAATGTGACGCGTGTGAGAGAACTTTTAAACTCGGACCGTCGTTTAAGTGTTCGATTAGTGGCACAGACATTAAAAATTTCAAAAAGTACCGTCCACGAGATTGTGACGAACAATTTGCACATGCGAAAAATGTGCGCGAAGTGGCTGCCCAAAGGACGACCAAAAATCGCGCCGAGTTGAAACGTGCCAGGAACTTTGGGACTTTTGTGAAAGTGACCTCCACTTTTTAGACAATCTCATCACAGGTGACGAGTCTTGGGTGTTTGAATACGACCCCGAAACAAAAAAGCACAGTGCCGAGTGGCACACCTCGGCGTCACCTCGCCCCAAGGCCACAATGAGCAAGTCAAAGGTCAAGACCATGCTGCTTGTGTTCTTTGACATCAGGGGGCTCGTCCACCATGAGTTTGTACCACATGGGACAACCGTCAACGCCAAATTCTACGTGAAACTGCTCAAGAGACTTAAACGAAGGGTTCATCGCTTCCGGCCCGACATCGCGATTGGAAACTTCACCATGACAACGCGCCAGCCCACACCGCCTTCCTCGTGACCCGCTTCCTCGCCGATTCAAAGGTGTTAACGGTTTCCCAGCCGCCCTAAAGTCCTGATGTGGCTCCCCCAGACTTCTCTTTGTTTCCGTGCTTGAAACTCCCATGAAAGGACATCATTTCGGGAAAGTTGACAAAGTCAAAGAGGTTTGCACCAAGGTTCCAAAGGACATTCCGGAGGGCATTTAAACATAATGGTATACGATTCGGCACCAGTGCAAACTTGATTGGTTTACTTCAAATATTAGACCAATAAGGTTGAAGTGCCGAATCTCAGGTTAGAATGTTAAACAGTGCCTAGCTGCAGGTTGGAATGTTCGCGTAGATACGCATGGACCATGTTGCTTCATGTGGTTCTCGTGTTTTGTATGCTTTTTCTTTTCAATTACTCACAATGAGCCTCCTTCAATCATTCAAACACTTCCAATGTGGTGATCGATTTATCGTGCTAATATTTTAGAAGAAAACGACATAATAAAATGGATAGAAGAGTATAGTGCCATTACATATACAAACTGGAATGTTAAGTCAGCAAAAATTAATTGTAGTCGATTTAAACGCAGGTAGGTACTTCTACCATTCTTTGCAAACTAGCAAAGAAGTTCACGAAGTTGCATACCTTTTTTATTTCTTCTCCTATTTGTGTTTTTATAAAATATGAGGTTAGGTTTATTACAAACGTCTATAACATAATATATTTTAGATATGTTTTTGTATGCCATCATAGTGCTTACAGGAGAGTGGATCAAGGAAATAATAAAAAGGGAAAATCAAAGAACTGCTGTTATCTGGCTTCAATTGATATTTTAATTAAATTAAGTAGTACAGACACGAAGAAAAAAGATAAATATGTGAAGGTATGTACTACCTCAATGTTCCACCCCAATTTGTCAGGTTTTCATAATTTAAATAGTAATTTAATAATATGCTATTCCATATCTCTTATTTGTAGGATGGATTTCCCGCAATTATTACCATAAATAATAAACACAGTCATGCAGTGAATGTCGCGGAATCGCTATCATATTTACGGCCTAATAAAAATACAAGGCAAATCTTTGAAGGATACTTTGACGATGGTATGGGCATTAAAGAAGCCATAAACTTTCATGAATCAAAACTCGAACTGGATTTTCCTTTAGGCAGCGTAGAACTTGCAAATGCTTCAATAAACCCAAAATATCGAACAGTACAGTTTTAGCATAATGTATGGCGGAACAGTAATTTTGGTCCGCGTTTTGGAAAAGGCATAATGGAGGTAGGTACCTAATACGCATTGTGCTAAATAATAGTATTGTGCCATGTATAGGGATAGATGTCCGCAAAAAAACAGATTTTTTCATTAGTTATTTTTTTTTAATTTACTGGCCAATTTAATTGACGTTTGTCTTGCTTGAAAGATAATTGATCAAGACAAAATTGATCACCCTTAGATTTTTGATATTTGTTCAAAAAGCACATTATTTTGTTCACAAGTTTATATGAAAATAATAATTTAAACATACAGGGTGTCCCATTTACATGCCCACACAACAGGTATTTTTGTTATTATAAGATTAAGCAAGGGCGTAGATACATTTTTCTGGAGGGGGAGGGGTAACACGAGCAAGTGGAACTAAAGTGAACTGTATTATTTAATAGTTAACGTTAGGTTATACAAAGACATTGTTTTATCACGCAATAAGGCATACAATGCTATTGCCTTAGTTGATTTTACATGTACTTGTCTGGAGCAATATTATCTTAGGCGGCTTAGAACTTTTGTTCACGGAAGAAATGCAGCACCACGCCTGTTTCTTCAAAAGGAACTCGCAAAAGCTTCTTACATCAAAAAGGACCATGTAATACAAATTTCAAGCACCCTATACAAAGTTGCAAGTGAGAAAAGATCTGAAGTGTTTATGAAGTTGACTGCGATGTTGGATTCTGCAGCTGTGGGCATGGTAGATTAGGAAATTTTTGTAAGCATCAGGCCGCAATATATTTTTACTATGATAAATCACTGCCAAATGCGCCAGCTGTAAGTGCACAATCACATTATGCAATGGCAAAATTGGCATTTGGTGAAAATGTCCAGCCTGCATAATTTTATATGCCAATGAAAGTGCAAGAATTATTAGACCTAGTTGAAAAACCTGTTTATGATGTGCATAGTAATATTGTCCCAGAAAATGCATTTGAAAGCGAAAGCATTCCTGGCAGCAATGGTGAAAGTGGTACCTTAGAAACACCGGAAAAAACCGATATAGCTTTGGTTCTTGAATTGATGACAAGGCACCATGCAAATTTTGGCACATCTCCCACAGTATTGAATAAAGTTGTTCAGCGGTTGAAAAACATAAAAACGCAAACTTCTTGGGAAAGCTTCTTAAGCACTGCTGGTAGTTGTATGCCACTACGACATCGGCATAACG
>JABXWE010011519.1:0-12904 GCA_014611495.1 Limonius californicus | reverse complement strand
CTTCTACATGTTCGCTCAACATTTCCTTAACAGCTATTTTATACAAGCAAGGCGAGGTTTCGCCTTTATTAAATTTTGCCAAGTCTAACTTGATTGTGATAGGTTTATGAGATCAAGGAGGTGTATTATCGTTACGTAGAGTGTTAATCATCGGGTACGGTATGTTGTATTCTTTCAGGAGTCTATTTATTCGTTCATAAAAGGGTAGGTCTAGGTTAGGATTTAGCGAATACATGTTTTGGAAACGGTTGGAAAAAGTAACAGTTTGTGCAGGATTGTTTGGATTTTCTGCTACTGTAGCAGCATAAAGTAATGCTTGTTATTCACGCCTCTTTGTGAGTGTCATTTGCCCAGTGATTCCCAATAGGCTTTTAATAGGACTAGATCTGTAAGCTCCGATTGCTATTCTGAGTACTGTATTTTGAATAGGATCAAGCAATTTAAGCGGATTTCGTTTGGCGGAGGCGTAGACAATCGCTCCATAATCAATTTTTGATCTAATGATAGAGATGTAAATGCGTAGTAGGGTGCCTTGATCAGCTCCCCAGTTATATCTTCCTAGGACCATTAATAAATTAAGACGTTTATTACATTCATCTTTAAGTTTGTGTATGTGATCTTTCCAGGTCATCTTATGGTCGAAAATAAGTCCCAGCAGTTTTAATTGTTTAACATTTTCTAGTACGTACCCGTCTAATTGCAGAACAGGTGCGGTTATGTTGCGCTTTCTAGAGAATATTATACATTTAGATTTAGCTGGCGAGAACGTTAACCCATTATATAGAAAGATTGTCCAGCGAATTTTGGAGGTGATGTTGAATTGAAGACAGATTATTGCCTCTACAAATTAATATTAAGTCATCGGCGAACAACATTCCTTTAGTAGGGAGGTTTAAACACTGCATAACATCATTAATGGCTATTAGGAATAAAACAACACTTAAAGAGGATCCTTGCGGCACCCCATTCTGTAATAATTTAGGATTGGATAGAATTCCATTAGTTCTAACTCTTAATAAACGTCCTTTTAGAACGTTGTTAACAAAACCAATTATTTTTCCTTCTAAGCCCCAGCTCTGTAGAGATACTATTATTTTATTTCTCCAAACCATATCATAAGCTTTTTTGATGTCCAGGCTAATTGCTATCGCTTCCTGCTTGTTAGCAAGAGCTTCATGGATTTCACTCTCTATAAGTATTATAGTTGATCCAGGGTTGATCTGTTCTTTCGGAAATCACTCTGGTTATTGCTTAACAAATTATCCTTTTCAAGAAACCACATTAATCTTTTTGATATAATTTTTTCCAGGATTTTACACATGGTGCATATCAATGAGATGGGTCGGTAGTTTGTTGGATTTAACTTGTCTGTCCCATGTTTGTGGATTGGAATACTGATAACTTCTTTCCATTGTTCCGGGAAAATGTGATTATTCCATATTTGATTATATATTAAGAGCAGGTGACGATACCCCTTATCAGGCAAATTTTTCAAAATTATAAGTGGAATATCATCAGGTCCAGCACTAGAGTTTTTGGAACTTTTTATTATTTCTTGTAGTTCTAATACTGTTATAGGATCATTGATAGCGTGAGTGTTATTTTTATCATAGCTGAGAATATTGCTTTCCTTTTTTCTTTTATATTTTATAAATTCGCTGGTGTAAATATTATCACTGGAATTATTGCAGAAGGTATCCGCTAAAACTTCGTTAATCTCTTCGGGTGTTGTGCTATTGACATTGTTTTACTTTAGTGCAGTTATCATATTTGGTTTGTAGTTACCTCGGATTTTGTTTATTTTGCTCCATAATTCTGCACTTTGCGTAGAACTGGTTAAGGTTGAAACAAATTCTTCCCAGCATTTTTGTTTCTTCTGTCTAATGACACGTCTGGCGATTGCTCGACACCACGGTAATAGATAGAGGAGGTAGCACGACCGAGGCTTCAAATGTGTCCGCTTAGTTGTAACGCTCGAGGCCGAGAGAGACAGCTATATGCGGGCCGACCAAAATAATGGGTCGTTGTGGAATACATGCAGTTTTACTGCCATTAGTTGTAGTATACAATGAATGAATGCATTTATTATCTAAAAAAGTCGTACTACTACAATTCTTGTATTTAAATTAACATGCAAGTAGAAAGAAATACTTCAAAATTTACTACATATATCATTACTTTAAATAAAACGTATATACTTTACTCAATTATTAGTGGATAACTAAGGGTTTTTACAATAATAAAATAGGATTACGCTATTGATTAAGTACTAAGTCGATTGTAGTTTTGATTCCTTTTTCTTTTCCGTAGATTTTTTAGCGACCATCTTTTCCTGCTGTTTATAATATTGATTAATTCTCATACTAACGTAGAAAAAGATACTTGTCAAAATGTCCATTTTATGTTGTTCGCACGGAAATGGAAAAACATGCAGGTTTTGCTCAAATATGTATGTCTTCAACTGTTTCGTCAAATACGTTCACTGAATCAATATGATTCATAAAGATGGTTTCTACCTGTTTGAAAAAATTAAACATCTTTAAAGCACCTTTTGATTTTATGTTTGTTAAAGCTGACAATTCAATAATTAAATGTGCGGCTTCTTTGTGGTAAAGGTGTTGTTTGCATAAAGAGTCGATTGAAAAACTGTATGTGTGATAAACCTAAATTAAAGTCATATTAATACACGAATCCATGTCAATAACATAAAATAATAATACCGATGCTATTTATATTCTCGTCCCTGCTTTCTGAATTATCTACATTGCATTTTCTTTTTTTAGGTATACCTATGTTCTTTTTTATGTAGTAACATACGACGTTTCTTTATTTCTTTTGATAAATATTTGGGACAGTTCGAAAATTTAGTAGGAACTGCCGTATCCGCAAGCCGCAGCTTTAACAATTTTATCTAAAATGATGTAAATTTCAAAATAATAAATAAAAATGTAATTTACGATATATCGGCAAAGTACTTACCGTATGAAGCTCATTTGATATTTCTCTCAAAATTTCATTTTCATTAAAATGTTTTGCACAGACATGGTCTTTTTCAGTCAACAGTCTGTCTTTTCGCGGTATTGCTTGCTGCCAAGCATGAAGTCTATTTTTTGGTATTTTAAACAATGTCACTTTTTCCTTGTTACTGTCGTAACCACTATCACAATTGGGTACCACACACTTCCTTCCCATGATTTTCACAGAAATGCACCAACTAAATAATACTAACAAGAAAACTATTTAAAAAACAACGAGGCCTGCACGCATCAATGAGCAAAATCTGCTTTAGTTATATAAGTGCGAATGCGACAGATATAGGCCCGCATTACCCCCTCTCTGTCTGGGCTACGCGTTGCAGATTTTCGGACAACTTTCTCTTAAGAAGTAGGCGCGTGTCGTGCTACCTCCTATATCTATTACCGTGCTCGACACTTTTTGTATTCTATAAAATTCTCAGTGTTATGTTGTTTTCTGTATTTATACAATGCCCTTTTCCTATTTTTGGTTACTTCGGTACATTGACGATCCCACCATGGAACATTTTTTGGATAACCTGTATTCTTTACTCTACCAACCCATCTGTGAGCCGCCTTTATAATAAGTTCGCTGAAGTCTGTTACTATTTGGTCGATATTGTAATTCGATACACAGTCACTAATGTTATCATTAATATATCTTCCAAACTCGGCCCAGTTTGCATTCTTGATATTCCATTTATCATATGAATTTGTAATAGTATTTTGTTGTGTACTAATATATATGGGGAAATGATCGCTGTCGTGTGTGTCAGGCAGCACTTCCCAATTCAAGTGTAACAACAATGTTGGTGTGCAAAAACTAAGATCAATGGCAGATAGGATTCTATAAGATGAGCTTAAATAAGTTGGATCGCCGTTGTTAAGAAATGTTAGATTATTATTGTTTAACATATTTTCTATAATGCGGCCCCGTTCATTTGTTTTCTGTGACCCCCATAACATATAGTGACTATTAAAGTCTCCTACTACAATAAAGGGTGTTGGAAGTTGGAATAATAGATTTTCTAATTGCATTAGATCGACTCATATGCAGTTGGGTATATATATGTTGCAAATCGTTAGTTTCGGTGGTGCGAAAATTGTAATTGCTACAGCTTCCAGACTAGTGTTAAGAGGGACTTCGTCATGTTGGTGTGATCAATGGATGAAAGTACATACACCTCCACTCACATTAGAATATATTTCTATGTTTTTGTGGACTGGTAAGTATCCTGACAATTTTCCAACTTGTGTATCTTTAAAGTTAGTTTCTTGAAAGCAGATAACAGTAGGTTTAACTTTTTTAATAAGAATTTGAATATCTGGTAGGCGGGCATAAAACCCGTTTACGTTCCATTGTAATATGAATATTAATATGACGAAATAATGGAATTGTCGGAGTCAGTAAGGTGTTCTTCATCGCTTTGCAGTTTGGAAATTTTCTTTATTACGCGTGTGAACCTACTTTTTATTTTTCTGTCTAGGAGGTAAGGGTACACATTCCGTAGCATGTTGATTAAACCATCTGTGTTTTGAGTATAGGTATAAGATAGAGTTAGTATGTCCTTAGTACCGTACGTGTTTTCCACGAAATCCAAAAAGAGTTCGTATTTTAACGGAAATGTTTCTTCTCTCTCTAGGATAAATTGTTTAGCAGGTTCAATCAGTTTTTTTATAGAATCAGATTTTTTATTATGCAATTCCGTTGCCTTGTGAGTTATTTCTGAGGTTTGTGGTTTGATGAGATTATCGTTGTTTGGGCGATTTTCTTCGGCTTTTATCCTTTTGGGTGCTTTAGAAATGGGTTTAGTGAAATCACTGGGTTCTTCGCAACTGTTATGTACTAAAGCCTCTACTACTATATGTTCTATAGGATCTACCGCTTCTGTATCCGTTGAGGAATTAAGGTTGGCTGAAACTTGTCTCTTGACTCCTTTATTAACTGGAGAGTTACTCGTTTCCATTTCTTCTATGTTTAATGGGCAATGTGATGCTACATGTCCTGGTTTTTTGCATTTATAGCATGACATTGTATCAGTGGTAGCAAATATTCTATATGGAGTATTCTCGTGATGGATTAATAACGAATCAGGTATATTAGTGGTATTTTCTGCTACAAATAATTGTCTACGGAAACTTAATATATGAGTAAATCCTTCCTCAGCTAATCCTGCGCGCAGGAAGGTCATAGGAGACACTAATTTTAATCCAGTATTTTTAAGAGCCTGTTCGATGGTACTGTGTGGAATAGTAGGTGAAACATTAGATAAAACAACTCTTATTGCTGGAGATACTAGAGGACGTAGAGAGATTTTGGTATTATTAATTTCTAAATACTTGAATTTGCTGGTTATTTCCTCCACAATGAATTTGTTAGCTAAATAAATGCAGAAGCGATTGTTCGAGATTTTCGAAGCAAATCTTATGTGGCTGGGGTTTGTGCTATTTCCTATAGCTTTGATGTAATCTTTATGGGGAATACCTTCAACTGTATCTAGAACGATAGCCTGATCTTTTTTAGGGAAAACATATGTAGAAGGAGATTGTGTAACGGAGGCAATGGAAGTATGATTTGGAGGATCATCTTGAGTAAGGGAATGTGAGGAACTTCCGTAGTCGGAAGCATCCTGATTAGATGCAGCCTTTAGAATAAATAACTAAAAATATAAATACCCAGCCCCGCATGAGGCAAATGAACGCCTATCAAACGGAGCACACACTTGTTTTGAGTCCGATAACGTATGAAATTTATTGCTACACACACCAACAATCGACACCATTCGCTTCGAAGACGGTCGGTGCAAAACTGATGTGTTTATTAATTATGTAAATAATAAACTGGATGAAATGCTATGTGATTTTGAAGTTGAACATATATTATCGGATATTAGAATACGCAAACGAAAGCAAATGGACGGTGAAGAAACTATGGACGATTCATTCAAGTGGTATGAAATAAATATTTACAATTACATACTAGATACTGCAATTCAAAGCTTGGAAAATCGTTTTTTAAAAACCAATTACTTTATTATGACTTCGCATAATTGGATCAAAAAAAAATTTCTGACAATATTCCTGAAAATGCATTTCAAAAATTAATCAGTATTTTAATACAGTTTAATCCAGAAGCAACTCAACTCAATATTATTTCAGAACTACAACATTTTAAATCTTCATGGAATAGGAAAATGTCAGTGAAGCTTTCAAAAAATTAAACGAAAATGAACATTCTAGTGATGATGAAATAGAATATGATGAAGATGCGATTTTATCTTCTTACTGCTAAGCTTGTAAAAATGGTTTTATTTGTTATTATAATATATTATTCCGATGTAACATGTTAAGTGGCGCTTACTTTATACTTGATCAAGCATACAAATATTTACTATCTATGTCTGTAAAATAAGTGTCCTGTGAACGCAGTTTTTCAACGTTACAATTTATTAAAAGCAGACTAAGATCAAGTATCTCGCAAGAAAATCTAGAACCCTTTATATTAAAGTCAGTGGAGAAGGATATTTTAAATGAAATAGATTTTGATGATGTCATTAATATTGTTGCTCAACAGAGCAAACTTTTAAATGAAACATTAATGTTCTAGGCTTGTGGTTATTGTGACTTTTTATCATTATTGTATTTTGAATATATTTAAATATAAGTAGAAAACAAGACATTTTTTTATTTATGAGTTGGGCCGGTAACAATTTTTTTCACATAAAATTTCACGACCAGTCCGCCCCTGCTCCTATATACTAAGATAATTGGTTACTCATTTGAAAATATCCGTATGAAATAACTGATCACTGATTTAACGCATCCATATAGGCCACCGTATTTTCAACCTTCTTCTGATTTCGGCTGAGTGTAGAATTGTCTTGCTTCCTCATTGGAATGTTCTGGGACCTGTTCTAGGTAGTTTCTTGTTAGTCTATTAATTTCTTGTCCAACAAGCGGTATACTAGATTCGTCGTGCAGGGCCTTGTTACTAATCGATTGGATTCTTTGTATTATTTGTCTATTAGATGGTTTTGCACATCCCCAGAGTTGAACTCCATAGGTTCATATAGGCTTTATTATGCACTTATAGAGTAGTATTTTATTTTCTGTGGAGAGTTTTGATTTACGTCCCATTAGCCAACCTATTTGACGAATTTTTAGGTTTATTTGTGTTTTCTCTGCTATGATGTGTGCTTTCCATGTCAGTTTTTGATCGATTGTTAGCCCTAGGTATTTCACGTGACTGTCTAATGATAACTGTGTGTTATTTAATGTAACAGTGGGACACATGCTATTTCGGTTGGTGAAAGTAATTTGCGTAGATTTTGTGTGGTTAACTGTGACTTTCCATCTGTCCAGCCAATCTTGTATCAGGTTGAGGTGTGTTTGCAAGTTGTTGGATGCTATTTGAGGGTTATCATTTATTGACATTATGGCGGTATCGTAGGCAAATGTGGCAATTGTAGTAGAATTTGTGGTTGGAATGTCGGACGTGGAAAGTAAAGAGAGCAGGGGACCCAGGACGCTTCCTTGAGAAACACAAGATTTTATAGGGTGATAGTTGAAGGTTCCAATGTTAAATTTTACTTGAAAGTATCGGTCTATGAGATATGATTTTAGGATCAGATAGTGAGGTGTGGGAAGAAACGATTTAAGTTTATACAGGAGACCTCCATGCCATACTCGGTCGATAGCTTGTTGAACATCCAAGAAGGCAACTGTGTATAATTGTTTCTCTTCTAGGCTTGTGTGTATGGTTTTAACGATCCTGTGGCATTGTTGTATCGTTGAATAACTTTCCCTAAAGCCAAATTGGTGGGTTGGTATTGGTGTGTTCATTCAGTGTCTTCAGATATTCTTTTGAGCAGTAGCCTTTCTAAAGTTTTAAACATGATCGGTAGCAAGCTTATTGGTCGGTACGAGGAAACTGCATTTGGAGATTTATTTGGT
The DNA here is from genome assembly GCA_014611495.1 of Limonius californicus. Lineage (NCBI taxonomy): Eukaryota > Metazoa > Arthropoda > Insecta > Coleoptera > Elateridae > Limonius > Limonius californicus. Next base: position 4,937 of record JABXWE010011519.1, on the reverse strand, counting down.
TTATTGATCATTATTATTTGTGCATACTTCCATGCTATCGGATAGTATGTTAATCTTAATACACTGTTAAAAATTGTGGTTAGCAGAACTAGCGCTTTCTTGGGTAGTTGCTTTAAAGTGTATCCGGTGATTAAATCATAGCCGGTAACTTTATGGCTATTACATCTATAGTGAATTTAGTAACGAATTGGAAATTGCTAATGGCACACCGCACACTAATCTATACTAATTAAATAAAAAATATTTACTTGTTTATAACTTTTACTTAGTTCGTAAGTTTTTAACTATTAAAACAGATTTTAACGTTTTATATAATACGTGTTAAAGTAATTAATTAATTAATGCATATATCGATGAAAATGTGAAAAACATCGGAAGAACGAATTATTCCGAACCAGCTTATAAAATAAATAATTAAAATCTACTACGATTTCTTCTAAATCCATATATATTAATTAATTAAATAGAACTTTAAAAACTAACTCGATTCGGAATCGGAATATTCAAAAAATTCTGAAGAATCGCCGCCTGAACTTATCATTAACGGTTTCACCTTGTATTTTGGGGAATATTTTTTTTTCCACTTAACGTAAATGCTGCACACAGTTAATAAATTCGTTGAAGTTCCAGGGTTTTTCCAGTATTTATCAATTTCCGGTACAACGTCTTTAATTAAACTCAAAACACTATCACTTATCCGGGGAAACGTACCGATTCCTTTTCCAAACTGGAGTTTTTAACATACACCACATCATTTCGATCGGATTAAAGTTCTCTTTGGTTTTAGAGTTATCAGGTATAGTAATATTATCTTGCAAATAAATATAATGATCGCTTTCCTCGTGTTTCTGTTTGGAATTTTTTGTAATTGTCTCGAATGATAAGATGCATTGTCCATTACAATAGCACCATTTTTTGGAATATTTGCGAGTAAATATTCGCAATACCAATTTTCGAACATATCTGCGTTCATATCTTGGTGCTAATCCGCAAAAGAACTCTTAAAACGTTTTGCTGATAATTTTAAACATTCGTTTATAACGCTATTTTCGGAACCGGCATGTATAATAATTATTCGTTTTCCTTTTGAGGGTGGGATATCCAAAACTGTTTTTGGCGTACCATCAGTCCAACCTTCATTTACGATATCGTGCGTATCGAACCACGTTTCATCTAACCAAACAATTGGCCAATTTTCTGTTCGATAAGATTCTATTTTTGTAAGGTATTCTTTCCTTACCGCACAATAATCATTGTCCATAACGTATTGTCGTTTGTTTATGGTTTTGTATCGAAATCCCGTATCTATCAGTAAATTCCTCAGGGTTTCCAAGCTTTCGTAAGGAAAAAGGTGTTTTTCATTAATTTTTTGCAACACGTTTTCTGAAGATGGAACGGGATTGTTCTTATAACTCTCTCTCTCTTATTGCCACATCAATTTTCTTAAGTTGCCGAGTTACTGCTTCTTTACGTTCTTTCACACATCCTCTTCTTATTATGCGACGCACAGTTCTATAGGGAACTTCTGTCGATTCCGAAACATGTTTAATAACGTCGTAATTATTACGATCTAACAAAAACTACTGATTTCTGGCGTTTTAAATTTTTGTAGACGTTTAAAATAATTTATTGCGCTTCAACGGGAAGGTGACGAGGCATTTTTTCTTCATTTTCTTCTATCTGTTGATAAAATTAATATCTGTGTACAACTACTACACACTACAAATTCACAACTAAGACTGCATTAACCCTTTAATTTGGGAAAGTACACAATGCCAAGTAATTAAGCTTAATTACCTGACTCACCCGAAAAACAAATAAAAATGGAAATTCTTTATTTCATTGTTAATTTTCAAAAGTTTCTATACAAGCAAAATATTAAAATACCATTCAGTTTCCCTTTTAAAATACGCACACCGAGTACAGACCTGTAGACTAGTAATAACCGTACGTTCTTTTGTTACGGCATTACAAGCTTCACGCTGAGAGGAAATGACAAGATAACAGCGGCTCAAAGATTCGGCCTTAAAGTAATGGTTGTACTTTAGTTAATAATTCAGTAGCACACAAAAATAACTTCATTAGTAGTCATTGTAGTTTTTTTATCGTATTTCATGGTAGCTAATGTTCTAAATTTTTTGCGTGTTTGTGGTGTATACCTCTTAAGCAAAACGCTGAAGTGACTACTTCGAGTAGACTTTCCTGTACTCTTAAAAACAAGCTATATAGGCAATCCTCCATTCTTTACTTTAATCTCTATTACAGTTCTCAGTATCTAAACATTTTATTTAAATATTATTTTCTCTTCAAGGCAACGTCTAGCCAGCGTGTAAAATAGTATCGTCAATTAAAGAAAATGTATAGTAGTTTTAAATGTCAAAATTCAAATCGCCTGAGTGAAACTTATAAGACTGCTGACAGTGTGTTTCCAACAGATATTGAACCTTAGAAGGTAATTTTCTGTTGTTTTGTTTTTGATATCGTTTGCTATTGCTATTTATGATAAAGTTTGAAGAATATTACAATTTGCCACTTGCGGCTCCTTTTTTGTTAAAAGCTCTATTAATACAGTATAGTATTTTCCTTAATAATTTAATTTAATTAGAAAGAGAACTAAATAACCATATTTTTTTAAATACACTTTATTTTTTAATTTGCAGAAGCAATTCGGAGACGATTACCTTCCGTAACCGACAAGGAGTTCATGGAGCGCTTGCGAACTTACCTGTGTACAGCAAAGGACCCCGAAAGGAAGCAGAAAATCGCTTTTATTACAGTCTTCGTAAATTTTGTAAATAAATGATTTTGATTATGAATATCTTTAAGTACTGGTGAAGAAAGCTAAAAATATTTTGTTCTACTATTAGTGATACTCCTAGTTTTACGTTGGCTATATCTAAAACAGCTAAGAATTATTTATTATATACCTAACATTAATGTTGATCACGTGCGTAACAAAAAACTACGTCAATAAATACAGAAAATAGCAGAATCATAATTGTGAACGTGTTTTAACCGGTTTATACATACGCAAATTATCTCGGCATTTCGTTTTTTACTGTATATTATTAAATATTCCAAAAGCAAACGTAATTTTTAATAGCTTCAGGGTAATAGTAACATAAAGTTGGTGCAAAATATATTCATGATTATCAATTATGTCTAGCCATATGAATCAATTTAATACTAGCTATAAAGGTATTTCATTAATAACTCTTTTATTATCAACTTTAGATTTAGAATTAGCTTGCTTTTGGAAATATAGAAACCTATACAAGGTATTCAATTTTAAGCACAACCGTTTCATGAAATCATTCGAAATCGCAATTTTTTATTGCAATTTTTTGTAAATGGCATCTTAATGAGCCTAAGAAGATGCACTTCTTGCCTAATGTTAACACATTTTTAGCTCCAACAATAAAAAATGCAGCAGCAGTGCAGAGGTAACACCCTCTATATAAACATGGTATTTTTATGGTGGTTCGATATTGGCGAGCAATACAGGGTGTTTCGGAATTGCACGGCACTATTTTAGGGATGTGTTCTCCAGCACTAAATAAACAAAAAAGTTCATACAAACATACGGCTCAAATTAATTTATTACCGAGATATTGAAAGTTAAAGATATTTATTTAAAAAAAAAACATTCAGATTAACTGTTCAAAGTGGTCTCCATTTTGTTGAATGCAGCATTCAACGTGACGCATCCATGCTTCTCTGGCAAGCCTTGTAACATGAGGACGACTCTTGATAGTTGCTGCTGCTTCCACGATGCGATTCCTTAGCGTTTCTTGTGTGGCCATAGACGTAGAATAAACCATAGACTTCATACAGCCCCACACAAAATAATCTAATGGCGTTAGATCAGGAGATCGTGGAGGCCGGTTAACAGGTCCGTTTCGACCAACCAATCGATTATCATATGTAATGTTTAAATAATCAGTGACAATATGAGAAAAGTGAGCAGGGGCACCGTCATGCATAAACCACATCCCCTGCCTATTGGCAATCGGAATGTCTTCTAAAAAGTCATACAGATCATTTTGCAAAAAATGCAAATAAGATATTCCTGAAAGCCTTGTTGGTAAAAAGAAGGGGCCGATGAGATTGTCACCAAGAAGACCACACCAGACATTTAATGAAAAGGTATGTTGTTAATGCATACTAGCAGTCGTATGAGGGTTTCCTTCATTCCAAGTATGGGTGTTTCGAAAATTAGTAATACCATTTCTGGGCGGTGGACAACTGCACGAGCTTAATGACATACCGGATTAACAGGAGGACAACTGCACGAGGTATTTGCATCAGATTATTCAATTATTCTTAGCTTTAGTTGCAAAACGTTAGTGCATTGTGGCGGAACGATTTATTCTATATATTTGTGCCGATTTGTTAAAATCGTAATTATGGAAGAAATTACCGGTCAACGTGGTAAAACATTATTAATTTTGGATTTGGAATTAATTTTTTATGAAGAGCGGAAAATGGCTACCGGGGAAACTAGATGGCGGTGTACGGGCAGAAACTGCAAAGCTCATTTCTTTACTATCGGTGAAGGCCCTGCCCGAAAAATTACACGTAGCGAGACCAATCATACTCACTGTGCCAGTTTAAGAACAATTCAACGGAATCACCTTAGTGTCGCAAGCAAAAGGAAGGCAGTTGAAGATATTACCCAGAGACCATCAAAAATCCTTAGGGAATTACTGTCCAATTCCCAAAATACAAGTGACTTACATGATACAGATTTGATGTGCGTTAGAAAAAGTAGATATAGGGAACGCCGCAAAATGCTACCAGTATTACCAAAATCTGCTCTGGACGTACAGGAAGCCTTAGAAAAACTGCAACCTGCAACTAATAAAGGCGAAAGTTTCCTATTGGTGAATAGCAAGGAATTAAACATTTCTATTTTATCGTGTAAAACAAACTTAGAG